>VCRD01000060.1:353894-366254 GCA_006783055.1 Trinorchestia longiramus
GCAGTAGTGTAGCAGCAGTGGTGTAGCAGCAGTGGTGTAGCAGCAGTAGTGTAGCAGCAGTAGTGTAGCAGCAGTAGTGTAACAGCAGTAGTGTAGCAGCAGTAGTATAGCAGCAGTAGTATAGCAGCAGTAGTGTAGCAGCAGCAGTGTAACAGCAGTAGTGTAGCAGCAATAATGCACTTACAGAACTGGAACCCCGGCCGCAATCAGACCTGCGTCTGGATACAAGCTGCTTACAGGCTGCAACATCAAGGAGCTGAGGGTGGAGTCTCTGAGATGCCATTTCACAGGCTGGCCCACCACCCAAACATTTTTCTTATGACTGACATCTGAACTACTATCTTCAGTAGTCACTCTGACGCTTGAAGAGGACCGTACTTTTAAAACGTTATATTGCGTTGTTGTTATTTGGGTTTGGGTGTTGGCCATTTCGATAATTTGTTAAATATTGTAAGAACCAATGTCTAGATTGGATGTACATTAATTTAGTTAGCACTAAATAAGTATATTCTAGGATTTTTAGGCTATTCTTTTCTCTATTGTAGGATTAGCTGGGGTTGTACTCATAACAGTAACACCTAAAGTTCATTTAATTGACGCAACTCCGTGCAGAGTATAAAATTTTGAAACGAACCTCAGCATTAAGGGCGATATCCTAACGACATAAAAACGTCAAAACAAAAGTCTAAAGTCATGTGCTTCTTGGACCAGTTTGTACTGGCACACTGAAAATACTGGTTTACTGGGGAACACTGGCATACTGGGGAATACTGGTTTACTATGGAACACTGGTATACTCTGGAATGCTGGTATAAGAGGCAGTCTGTACATAGATCAAGAACTTAAAAATTAGTCTTCCCTTTCTTAATCTCTGCTAATGCACAACTGTACTTCAGAAGGTTGTTAATTAGAATTCCTCCTTAAGAAACGGATGAGCCACTTTTTTGGACTTCTAAGATGTAATTAAAAAGTTGTAATTTTTTAGAGTGATAAATATCTGGTAATGTTCATGGGATTGGAATGTAAAACATCCACATGAAGCTAAAGAAACTTTTACAGAAAAATTATTTGTGTATGGAGATCAAAACTTTATTACACAATCGAACATACATATGTCAAAGAACACATTTCAAATTACAGAGACAATCATGTCATTTATATCTGGAAATTAATGAACGAAATACAGCTGCTGTAATGAATACATGAAAGTAAAATAAAGAACACCGTTTGATTTTATAACTCCGGCAATTGAACCAATTCTACTCATAATTATTTCATTTTTTGGGAGATGAATTTCCTACTGCCAGGGAAAGACATTTCTAGCTGTCTCAGAACGCTGGAATTCCCTTAATCGATGTTCTCCGACTCATGAGTAACTATCAGTCCTTAATTAAAGTTTCATATTATATTACATGTAACGGAGAGAACTCTCTTAGAAGTTAAAAAGTCCATTCTGAAGAACTGTTAATCAATGTCAGAGAGCGAGGAAAAATTTTCGAAAGAATTCCGAAAATCTGAAAGTTACGAACGGAGCAGCTCTGAGGGCTGGCTGTAAAAAGAGTTACGGTTTTTATTTAGGAATTTATTTTGTGATATCCCGAAGGATATAATTTTATTGGGATATATTTTCACAGAACTTTGTTAGTTTTTAGTTGACGAAAGCTTCATGAGAGCTCACGAAGTGATGGAGGTTGGACGTAAGCCCGAGAGGGCTGTTCTATTTCCATTCCAGCACCAACACAAACTGCAGTGCACACCGTAGTGAGCCTCACAAAAAAACTAATTTGTTACACCATCATGATATAACTGTCGCAACACTACATTAAGAGTATTCAAATCCATTTTTAGCCCAGCAATCCTTCTTTCTTCATCTCCTCTAAGTAAAAACAGCAGCTGTTACGCGCCCAGTCATTCAAAACAATAACCTCTACTTCAGCGCTGTTATTGTCTCACTTGTCCTTTTTGAATTTCCACGTTCTCGTAAACACTTGTATATTTTCACTACGTGGCAACATAATTTTAACATTTTGCTCTTTTTTCAGGTCAAACCTTTGTAAGTTCTCCCTTACTAAATTGCTTCTCGGGCATATCTAGGTGAGGACTGCTCAGTTATCTATAACGGGTTCCCTACGTACCAAAATGACACACTATTTAGAATGATTCATTATGCCTGCATCCGTCAGCCCACCCTATAGCCCTTATGTCAACCTGCAGCTAAGCTCATGCGTCAGCCCATTATTGAACCCTTATGTCAGACTTCGGCTTAGCCCTTATATTTATCTACAGTTGAGCCCTTATGCTTGCTTTTAGCTGAGCCCTTGCATTTGCCCTCAGCTGAGTCCTTATGTCAGCCCACCCTTGAGCTTTTATGTCAGCCCCCGTAAGTCCTTATATCAGCCCCTGTGAAACCTTATGTCAGCCTCCGTGAGCCCTTTTGTCAACTCCCCCCTTGGTCCCTGCTGCCCACCCTTCCGCCCAGCAATTCGCTAACTTCGCCCGGTTGGCCAGAGCTCGTGCACCAATTCCTTGAAGTTAGTGACCCGAAACTTCTACCTTGCCTCCAGTTCTCACCTTAAAAACGCCTCACTTTTCTTTCCAAAACACGACGGTTAATTTCGAGCCCTGCTGTCGAGTTGCGTCAGCGCCCCTGACGAAGGCTTGTGACTGGAGCAATTGCATAGTCTAAATGTTCAATCTATTTGACGAGTTCATGGTAATGAGATTGCTGAACGTAGTGTGAGTCAAGCAGCTAGAAATATTTTTCACTTTCCCAAGTGCAGTGCTGCTGAAATTCTAGAGACATTGATTCTCAATGTTGATAATGAAAAGTCCTTTCTATAGCACTGTTAATTAATGTCAGGGAGGCGAGAAGAAATTTAAGAAAGAATTACGAAAATCTGAATGTTATTAACGGAATAACTCTGAAAGCTAGAGAAAGAGATAACGATTTTATTCGAGATTCAATTTTTGAATATTTTAAGTACTATGTTGAAGATCTGGACTGTTGTTATCAGAGTTTTATGGTACATAGATGCAGCAACAGCACGCAGCACTAGAAGATAAATTTCACAAACAGCTGACCAATATCATCACTGTAAACTGTATCAGAACGTAGCAATGGCTTCCAAAAAATATTTAGCTTTTGAGTTTCTTTGAAGATATACGTATATTTTTAGTGGAGTAAATTACTCATGTTTCGAAGCTTTTGTGAGGAATAATAAGCTGCAAGAATACAGCTACGAGTATACATTCTATTCACTATAATTGATGAACGATTGATGAGCCTTTAATTATTAAAAGAGAATGAAGCTATCCCGCTATTAGAAAACGACATTTTTCTGACAACAATCACAGCATTATGTTTAATTGAATATTGAATGACGCTATGAGATACCCAGATAAATATTAGAGCTAAATTCTATCATTTACACTAATATTTTACAAATCATTTCAACTAGGGTAAGAGCAGCTCATTAATAAGTCTCCAATTGAATGTAAAATCTGAAATCACATCCATTGTAAGCTGGCAATCAGTCAGGAAGTTTCAAGAATTTATACTTCATCAACAGTATCCTAGCAATTAAAGAAAAAATCAACACCTATTGTACCCAACCAGAGAGTTTCTATCTCAAGTAACATGAAAAATCATTTTAAAAATGTTTCCTCGCGCAGCCTGCGATAAAATTCTTGTGTCATATTTCGAGTTCGTACAGGGTACCCGAAATTGGCCCCTAGTCGGAGGCAAGTTCTCCGAAACTTGGTCAGTTTTTCCGCCTGTAATTTATTGTAGCTCATTTTCAGCACGACTTGTAAGGCCTCTCACGAAGGACACTTGAAACCGTCACAGAAATGACGGCCAGTAAAACTCATTTTCACAAAAGCAGAAATAAGCTTCTGCATACTGCCAGATATGTTGCACCGCCAAAAGCAATGCCGAGTTCAGTCATGCACGAAGGACAAAAAGCGGATTCTTTTCTGCCGAGATTAATTTCAGTCAAGTTTAGGTCCAAATCTTACAGTAACGTTGCTCGCTTTAGAGGTTGCTCCTTCGTTACTTGCTCGCAAATGTCCAGTATCTGGATTATTCTGTCACTTGTATATAAATATTTACGTTATGAAGATTTCATATATGATGTTTTCATTGTCTGATAAGAATCGCATCAGTCGTTAAAATCGTCTATCTACTGTCATAAATGTGTTGTTAGTCTACGGCCAAAAGCATTAGGATTTCGTTTCAATTTTCTTTCATACTGAATAAAGTAGTTTTTCCTCACAAACTATTATAAGGGGCGGGTGAATTTATAGACATTAAAATTTAATC
The DNA here is from genome assembly GCA_006783055.1 of Trinorchestia longiramus. Taxonomy (NCBI): domain Eukaryota; kingdom Metazoa; phylum Arthropoda; class Malacostraca; order Amphipoda; family Talitridae; genus Trinorchestia; species Trinorchestia longiramus. Next base: position 358,216 of record VCRD01000060.1, read on the forward strand.
CTATTGGTAACCCGATAGAGTTTTCAAAACTAAAACTTTATTGTCAATTATGAATTGAGTAAAATCTTTGGGCTCTTTAAATTTTAAATAAAAATTGTGTTGCTACTGAGTCAATTGTAAACGCGCAATCCGAGTTATTGCACTCACCATTTAACAGTGCAGTATTTCAATGGCCTTCAGAAATTATTAATATTTAATTAATTGATTAACAGAAAATATACTTAATTACTTCCAGTACGCAAACTATTGTACTCTTCTTATTAATTATTACATAATCTGAAACGAGAATAGGCGTGCAGTATACAGTAGAGGTTATTTTAGGTATCGATACTCGTTATGTGTTGAGTTTTTTTGCCTTTTTTGAAATCTAGTTGAGTTTTATTTATTGCTAATGAAACACAACAAAAATATAAACATTAAATAATGTAGACACGTTAACTAATATAGGCACGTTAAGTAATATTGACTCATTGGGAATATGCACACATTAGATAATATAGACACATTGGGATAATCTTATTACATCGGGTAATTGTAATATTTTAGGTATTATAACCTCATAATATCCAAAAAAACCTCATTTACAGAAAATGTGTAACAAAACAACTTAGCCTTCTTTGCCCTGCAGTGTAAAAGAAAACAACAGGAATAAAGAGAAAGTTGAGTGGACACCCCTAACTTGATTTAAGGGCCTCAATTTCCTCTGTTACTGAACTTTATGGAGCCGCAGAGCTACCACCTGGAAGTTGCTCTTAAAGTTAGGAAATGTGCTGACGTCGATGACCTCATTTTCTTTTTGGCTTTTGTTCAAAAGCCAAAATTAAGTTTGTCAACAGACGTTACGATTGTGGGAGACGTTAAGTTCGGATTTTTTATTTAGAAAAACAAAGCACGAAGCAAGATCATGCTAAGAAATAAGAGTGTGTTTGCTGTAGAGAATGTTTTAAAGTAATCAAGGTGAAGGTGTTTTGTGCGTACCAAAGAAACTATTATGTTGACCATCTGGTTCTTTTTACATTTACGACTATATATTTCAGCAGCACAATTAAAACAACAGGAAATAAAGTTTTTCGAAAAAATTGCATGCATCGAAGGGGACTTCATTTTAAATGCCACAATTCAGTACAGAAGGATTCTACTTAAGATTTTCTAGAAATTTTCACAGGGTAAAAACACAGTGAACGGTGTGAGGTCGTTAAAGATCAAGAATCCATCAAAAAGGTAACAACAACAAAATAAATAAAGGAACAAAACTCACCATAGTACATATCAAGCTACATACTCCTCTAACAGTCCTTCATCAACTTCAGACGATCTTGCAATTCAATAAATGAGAGCCAGATGCACTCCTAAACCGAGAGGAAATAGAGTGCAATAGTACATAATATAGAGAGCGTGGGGAATCGGAGAATACCAACATGATGCTCGAGCTGCGACTGAAGAGACCATTTGTATGTAAATCGTGAGACACCCTTGGATTGGAAGCCTCATCTTCTCCCAAGAATGCCGCTCTCTAGCCTTCGCCTACGAAAATCAGTGCATTTCGGTGCGGGCATCACATTTGCTTCAAATTATTTGTAGGGTCATCGAAAACAAATTTTGTGTGAATAGATGTACTCGTTTGAAGTAATAGTTGGCGAAATCTCAATTTGGTTGCATTTCAGTAAAGATCGACAGAATATCATGAACTTCAGTGTGAATAAAATGATATATGCGCTTCATGAGTTTAGTTAAAGCGTTCACTAAACTAATGTAGCTACCAATGCATAACTGGCATGCTATAATGACGTTCGGATCAAAACAATAAGAAAAATAAAAAGGTATGATTGTCAGGGTTGTACTATCGTAAAATAAATTTTCAAACGCAATTGACTCACGCGTATTATAAGAAATCTTAAGAACAGAAATATAGCTCTTTAGCGTTTGACTCTGCCAGACACGCTAGAATTATCTGAACTTTCCAGTCAGAGCAGTGCTCTGATATTTCTTTGTTTAGTTCTTTCATATCCGCAAAATCAAATGTTGTTCACCATCACTTGTCCTTATTAAACATTACTAAAGCTGTGATGTGACAGTATTTAGTTTTACACCAATTTGTATAATATTGTCTCTCTCTTGAAAATTGAACGAACTATGTTTTCGGCCTCAATGTTTTTAGGTTGCAAACCAAAAAAGCACTTGAAATTGCACAAAATGTGCTATTAAAGAACGTAGAAAACTGACAAGTTTGTGGTCACCAACCTCGTATGTATTCAATGTCCATATCTGGTCGGGATCTCGATGCCTTTGCGTACAGCTGAGGAACACGGTCGCCTACAAACTTCGTTTCGAATGCAGAATCCTCGTCTCCTCCAATTGAATCAATTGCAATTACGGAGGCACGGTCCAGAACATACACTTGCCTTCGAATTCAATCTGTCGCCACGAAGCTCAACTGATCTATTGGTAGACTTCCCGAGGAAAAGAAATGCGGTGAAAATGAGGGAGAAAATTGATCCACGCGCTTCTCAAGCTTTAGTTTTGATTGAAGTCACTATTCATGTATATAGTCATATTACGTATGGTGCCAGAAGTATAGGCTAAGACTCTCTGGACTTAAACCTACAACTGAAGCTATGTCAAAACTCTTTTCAGTTAAATGAGTTTCATTAAAAAACAAAATAAAAGATGACTCCACCTCTTGCATGCAGCTTCATCCATTATTGAAGAGTGAAAAAAAGGCACCTCTGGTAGATTTTTTAAACAAGATGAAAATTGTTGTATCCTATTACCAGAATTCAAAATTCTTTACTTTCATGTAGCTTGAGCCAATTAAACACTGCGCCTAGCAGCTCTTAACTTGACAACCCGTCACCCAAATTTTATGTTCTTTTAACCTGCATCAGGTTAGTTCACAAAAGACTAGAATTTCTTAATACAACATGGAACCTTTATTCTTTTCTCTCATGAACAGGTCTGTATATTATCAATGGCACCTGTTCCGGTGTCATAAGATCACGGCCTGCAGTTGGACTCTGGTTATTATTCCATTATTATTTCTAGCAATATAAAGAGAAGCAACAAATTTTACAATACCGAACTGAAAGCACACGGGCTCAGACCGAAGCTAGTTGATTGGGTGAGTCTCCAGGCTATGGGGTTCGTAATTGGGTGGCTTTGTGGAATTACAGGCTACTGTGAGTGGCTGCAGAAAGGAGGGCTATGGAAAGTATCTGTCATTTACTGACTTTATTTGCTTGGTTTTCTATTGTCTTTTAGCATTATATTGTAGAGGATCCCGTCATGGGCTAACGTTTATAGCATATTCTTTCAAATTAGATGAAACAATGTAACGATTATAAGAGCTAGACCAACAGTTTGTGGTATGTCAGTTAAGTGTCTGTAATTATTGAATGACTCCCATATAATCATATATGCATCTCAGAATTTTATTTTCATGCACTCTCAGTCATTTCAATGATAATGTTTTTTATTCTGCATCTAACAATGAGCATCGAACATATCAGTTTCTAACGCTAAAGATACTTTTTATACTTCTTGTTCTTCCCTCAAATTAATTTTCATTAATGAAACTTCATTTCTTTTATTTCTTTACGTCATTTTGTTTGAAATTTCAAGCCCTTGTATTAATCATCTCCAGACATTTTCTCCTGACATGGTAAGAAGATCTTGCATGTTAAATACTCAACTTTATTTCTTCCCTTGGTTACCTACACCAATCATCTAAAGCTCTCGACTTACAACAAGACCGTAGCTAGCGTATGAATTTTATAGAAAACTGTTCCCCACAGGCTCTTGAGGGTCAATAAAAATACAAATGGGAATAATTCCTCAACTGCTCCAGACAAGATTGGAATTTTAAGTATCCCAAGTTTCGTTGCGATTGTTACTTGGAAAAAACACCATATGGGTAGTTGTTTTCAGCCATCATCGACAAATGGGAGTTGGAGTATTCATCTATTTGTTGAAAATAAAAACGCTGCCCGTTGCAATCTTCGAAGGGTAACTGCCAGTTCACTATTTTCTTCTGTACAAAGAATCCACTAAAGTTTATAACCCAATCAAACTATTCGAACTTTCATAGGACAGTTTATTACTGTATTTGAAGGCTGTAACGTCAAAGGACATTTGGCTACTGTATTTAAGAGAAATAATTTTACAAAATGCTAAAATACATTTTGCGTTTATACAGACATGAGACATCATTTATGTACAGATTATATTGTTGAAAGAACTGACTTGTAGGTTATTCAAGCAACCATTATAGATAAACTGATGACTAATATAGCAGACAAGGTCACCAATATAGCAGACCAGGTCACCAATACTGCAGACTAGGTCACCAATATTCCAGACTACGTCAAAAATATAACAGAACAGGTCACCAATAAAAACTCATGTTGTTTTGTTAGTGCCAGCGAGGCCTAAACCAAATGCTAATTATCTTCTAGCGCTCAAACATCAAAAGTTAACCAAACACCGGAAAACTTCGACATTTTCCGTTCAAATGAGTCTTTCTGGCTTCAGCAGGTAAACTAAACATTGGATTACTCAAACAAAGTTGCAATATTATTGCCAATTAAAATGATTACGATATTGTGACGTGTTTTTTATTCAGAACGATACACGTTTAATAACTTTATATCAAAGTATCAAAACGGCAATTTTTTAACCAACCGTTGCAGTAATATCATAGAATAAATTTATGTTAAAAAAATGTTTCATCTTTAAATTTAACAAATGCTCTGGTTGTAATGTGCGTCTAAAATGCAGTCTTTCAATTCAGTTGAAATCATAACGATCTAAATTTTGTAGAACGAAACTTTTACGTAACATACTATTTTCTGTGTCCATCTCCTACAATCAAAACTCGATAAGAGATGTTCACAATCCGATGTCTAACTCGATAAATTCCCACACATTCTCGCTAAGCTATGGAACCGTAGTTTGAAATGAGCTACAGGAGACGGGGCTTGCGAAATGTCAAAAAGGATACCTGCCAATTACTACAACAGATCAAAACGAGCAATCTACCTTTAAGCCGTCGGCTGGAAGCCACCATCAGCAGGATATTGTGGAGCATTACACAGGCCAGGGCAGAGCTTCGAATGCTTAATGCTGGAATGTTGGAAAAATGGATGCGTTAACTACAGGCCGTTATGCTTTGGTCGTTCTGTGCTCGGGAATTATGGCCTTCATCCACTGTGAGCACGCATGCCGGGTACGTTGCTTTTTTAGTACCCAAAGCTTATTTGAGCTCAGATTATAAACGAAAGCTTGTTTTACTTCACATTCACAATAAAGGAAGTTGTGACTGAAATGAGTGAGGTTAGTTGATTAAGAATGAATTAAATAACGACTCATAGCGAAAAGAAAATGAATATTTTTAAAAGTTTTAGCTAAAAAAGCAGGTTTGCATAAGGTTGTGCGTATTTAAAGTAGCTCATCCAAACGAAGTTAATTCCAAATAAAATTTTCTTAAACTTATATCTCAAGTTTAAAACATAAGTTTCATGCATCTGCTGTTACAGATTTCAGACTGAGATTTGTTCAGCACCAACGACACTGTTTTTTAGTGAACGTAGAGTTAAAATGATCCAGATAAAACACTTGTAATTAATTAAGCAAATAAAATATTTGAAATGAATAAAAGACGCAATTTAAAAAAAGTTAAACTTATGAATAACTGCATCAATGCTACAAGTAACTTTGATTGAACGTTCTGAATACGAGTTAAATGAAGGTCTACATGAGCCCGCTATGATTGAACGGTGTTATGATTAACTAAATGAGTGTTTTAACGAAGCTACAATTGCATTGTCAGTAAACCATGTTTTGTGATGTTGAAGATGGGTCTACTTGTAACAGACCGAGATATGAAGAAACCTGTGGGTGCCTGACTTGAAAAAAAAGGATCCAAAAACATTTTTTTTAAATACGGTTGCTACAACAACGATAAACTAATTTTGTTGAGCGTCAAATGACCTTTATTTACAGTATATTCTGCATCTTCATAGGTTTTGCAAAACTCTGTATGTATTTTTTCAACCATTTATGCCCAAACGCAACGTAGAAAACAAAATAACAAACTGATTTGTCAAAGAAGGTTCTATCAAAAAACCTTCTGCGAACACACGAGGTATAATACAGTGTGCCAAGCAGGAATTATGCAAGCTGTGCAGAATGCAGCTCTAGTCCCTTCTGGTAATATTCATAAAAAATATTTTTACATTCGTGAATGATTAAAGTCGAGCTATGGTCACTTCAACATAAAAAACAATTTGATACACATTTGTGATTCATAAAAGTGGAGCTGGAATCACTCTAACAAAGAGAAAATTTACCTGCATCAGACGAATTAAGTCTCTCGCTAACACAAAAGACAATATGACGGACATGGGTAATTACATTTAGGCTGTGGCCACTCACACAAAAAAACAATTTGACGGGCGTGGGTAATCACATTTAAGTGGTAGACACACACAAACAAAAGACAATTTGATGGGTGTAGATAATTACATTTAAGCCTTGGTTAGAAGCCTGCCCAAACACTGCACATAACACACCTATGCACACAGGTACAGCAGCAACAGCATCCCTGATCTACAAGCTGGAGCCATGCTAGGGACAGCGGCATTTTGGGTAAAATCGATGGCATCATTGCTGTACAAAAGAGCCTCTTTAAAGCTCATCACAGGGCAGAATGGTCCAATATTAGGCAGTGCGGGCATGTTGCTCGCCTCTGAAGCTAATGAGCCTCACTTTTGAACACTCTTTGCCACGCGAGTGAGAACTCGAAAAAACTAAGGACCGTCACTTTTTCAAAGCGAAAATGTTCGAACCCTGATACTCTCGTAGTTTTTCGTCGGAGTATCAGAAATCTGGAAAGGGTTTCGGACGAGCAGTGATTCCGACGATGATTTTCGATTTGAAATTAGAAAACAACGTATTGTAACTTGGCAAAAAATTATGTGCAAAATGATTAAAAATGGAAACACATAAGTCTAGTTTCAAGTTCTAATTCCCAAAGAGCAACCTTTCTGAACGTTTGAATGGATCGTTTTTGCATGACAGAAGGGTTGATAAATGATTCAGTAAATAATATACAAGTTTGTAATTTTTACAATAGCCTCTCACATTATAATCCTTTGTTACTGAGATCTGGGGAGAATATAAACACTTTTTACTTATAACACATCACTGAAACACCTAAATTAATTTATCTGATCATAATTATAACAAGCTTTAACAGGAAATAATATACATAAACATATTCCTAGAAAACTGTAAAAAATACCCATAAACAAAATCGAGATATGAGGTAGAATATCAATACCTAATTCTTCTCTGACGGCAAAATAAGAAAATTACCGAAGGAGAAATTCACGTGTCAGCATCTTTCATCCTGTCGTCCTGTGGTGATCAGAAATGCATGAAAGGTTTTCTGATTTACGGCAACAAACTTACGCTGCAATTTTTGCATTCGGGGACAGTGTGGCTCCTCTGTGTTGTACCTACACTCAGTGGCACTGTGGTACCTGTACACTCAGTGGCACTGTGGTACCTGTACACTCAGTGGCACTGTGGTACCTGTACACTCAGTGGCACTGTGGTACCTGTACACTCAGTGGCACTGTGGTACCTGTACACTCAGTGGCACTGTGGTACATGTACACTCAGTGGCACTGTGGTTCACACACATTCATTATTCCACAGCTGCTCGCTGCCGCCGACCAACACAGCAAGAAAGGAGTCACGGGCTCCTAGAAAAATCTGTGAGAAGAAATTTTTTTATGCATAAATCATGCAAATGTCGAAGCCATTGTCATGTTGTGCCCTCAGCCATGAGGGAGCAGCTGCAGGCTTCTCTGTTGGTTTGTGAAAAAACGTCTTCTACTCAGAAAGACAATAGCCCCAAGTGCCTTGACTTTCTTTGTCCAGTTTTGTGATGAATATTCAAGCCAACATTGAACTGAGAAAGCTTGGTGGGAAGCCAAAACACGTTTGAAATTTCCTTTGCTCTTCAGTTTTAATTATGA
>VCRD01000060.1:366718-481878 GCA_006783055.1 Trinorchestia longiramus
GTCACGGGCTCCTAGAAAAATCTGTGAGAAGAAATTTTTTTATGCATAAATCATGCAAATGTCGAAGCCATTGTCATGTTGTGCCCTCAGCCATGAGGGAGCAGCTGCAGGCTTCTCTGTTGGTTTGTGAAAAAACGTCTTCTACTGAGAAAGACAATAGCCCCAAGTGCCTTGACTTTCTTTGTCCAGTTTTGTGATGAATATTCAAGCCAACATTGAACTGAGAAAGCTTGGTGGGAAGCCAAAACACGTTTGAAATTTCCTTTGCTTTTCAGTTTTAATTATGAAATTTTTGAGACCTAATAGTAAAGCTTCACATTTTGATAAAAAGGAATTTGTGTTATTATGCTTAAAAGAATCGAACGAGTTCCTGGATTGCTGCAAGCGTATCATCGGTAGGAATTAAACACAATCCTAAGAGCTCGTTATCAGTGTGATGTTATCTGTAGACCGTGAGAATAACGGTAACTCTGGTCAACTCGTAAAAGTCTTTAAATTGTTCAACATTAACTATTATTTTCTATTCTAGTATTTACATTAATATTATTTTCCTTGTTTTGTAACCATTATCGTTTACATTTACTCTATTAACTATTTTTTATGTTTCATTGTTAATATAATTTACATTTTCAAAACTTTCGCCTCACCGATTCTTTACGTAGTGTTGTTCACATTCATCCCCCGCGACACTGCCTGCGTCAGATGCAACAAATTTCATCTTCACTGCAGACCTCTCAAAAAAACGATGAGTGACAATAACATTTCTGAACTGCTACAAAATAATTGATACTCGCTGCAGTCGTCTGTAGTTTCTGACAATTTTTTCAGCACGTTGAAAACTATAGAGATGGACCAGAGGAGGTAAGGTTTCACAAAATTCCGAAACATTAACCAAAAAACGTAAAAAATTTCATAAGGGGATACCCTTTGCATTTTTGTCAAAAAATTTATAATCTAAAATCAATAATCACAGGTTCAGCGGCATAGCAGGTACTGAGAAGGAATAAGACGCTAAACGCAAACAAATAGAGCAAATTAACGAATAATACCAAAAAAATGAGATAAAGCAATATTGACCAAAATAGGTAAAACATTTCACAAGGGAAAACCCCATGCATTTTTTCAAAATTGCAGATCATAGTTCAGTAGCATAGCATGTTTTCAGTAAAAAAAAACGAAAAATGCGAACAACTAGTGGAAATTGACGACTAATCATGAATAGATCGTTAGTTGTACTACGGTACTATGAAAAAAAATGAAGAACGTTACAAGAGCTCAATGAGTATATAACGATCGTAACACTTACAATGCCTGCGGACATTTGTGAATAATGCATGCTGCATTACGAAACACCCAAGTCCTTTTTCTTAATATTTCACAGACACCTCAAATTGTATTCTGATTTCAATTGACTTAACTATCAATCTCGCTCTGCCGCAGATTTTATGCACGTTGCAAGTTAGTGTTTTTTGGCTCGGAAAAATGGTCCTCATCTTGACATTTCACGCGCTATAAACGAGTACAAATTCCAATGAAATTTGCAATGTCCAGTGAGACCATTTCCCTGACGACAGTCTGGAAAAAAAGTGGTTAAGTCTAATCATTTTATACAAACTCACAATTTCTTGTACGCGCTCTTTTCACCCGTTCCAGCGCGTTAGAGAGTTATATTTATTTACTTGAAAAGTAACTGATCTCTATTAAGTAATGCCTGCGGTAGAAAAGGAAGTATATTAAAGTTGGTCAATTCCAAACTTGTTCCTAACGAAACACTTTGAATTGAAAGTTTTTTTTACCGTCATTCAATCTTTATCGCTATTTATTTTGAGCTGAAAAAGATTTCTTAAATCAAAAATTGACCTAACCAAAACTTTCAGCTATTATTGGCATTTTAAATTACACTCAAATTTCATTTGCCTTTCCACTCCTACAGTGACTTCTATCACAAGGCTGGCTCTAGAGTGATCGTATTGTAGTTTCTATGTGCCTGCTGCAAGGAATAAATTGGCCCTGGAAGTTGTTGTTCGTTTGCAGTAGTCAAAAGTCTCGACAAGAGCCGCTCGAGTGCTGACAATAAACTCTCGCAACGACTTTGCAATGGAAATCCTGCGGCAGTATGCATCAATGTAGTGAACATTCGAAGGAAACATCGGTAGAATTGCACATTCACACATACGGTGTACGTTTTCCTTGCACAGGCAATGTATATTAAATTTAAGGTGTAATTATACACCATCCTTGTAACTGTAATTAATGGTGCGCATTAATCATGTTTTTTTGTTGATTGTGCACTCCATCCTTGCTGTAGCAGTGTACATGATTCACCCTTACCGTGTACATCAACCTAAAACTGACTTAACATCAACGATCTCAGCATCAACAACATCACCAACAGCTGATGTTTGACAGCTTCGAGCTTGAATTCACGAGTTGATTAAAGATTTTCCAGCCATACAATTTACTACACTACCCTAGCTCTGTGTGTCATCTGTGATTTGAGAGGCTACACATTATGACTACTGTTAGAGAATAAATTGAGTTCTTTTAAAGAGCTCTGTGGTGTTTTTTTCTATATTTTTTTTAGTATGAGACAGCAGGCAAAGACATCTGAGTTGTTTCTCTTTGTTGATTTGCTAGTGAATTCATTAGATGAGAAGCCGGCGATGTCACAGTCAGTTAATTGCAAGACAAGCTGCGGAGTAAGACAATGCACGATAATCTACGGTAATTTTTAAGTTGTAAGAGTTTTCTCTAACAATTTCCAGTATATATATGCTTCGAACATGATACTTAGCTTGTTGAATAAGTAACATTAAAACGTTTGATATTAACATCATCAGCGAGTTTTTTAAGAGTTGAGAAAGATAAAAAATAGATGTTTTTCCTTAACTAATTCATAAGGAACGATACAAGACTTGAATTCAAATCAAAAATATGATAGACTATGTGAATTTCTATGATGACATCTATTAACTTTTAAAGCTTTAAAGTTTTCCTAAACATTTATGACGTATTCAATTTATACCTCAACGGGAATTAAATGCTATTTCTCACGGTATTTAGATTCCATACACTAACAGTTCATATATCAATTCAGATACGAACACAATTAGAAATGCGAGTACAGAGTGTGTAGGCATTCCTCGTAGGCTCATCCACGAATTAATATTAACATTCTATTATCACCCTGCATGAAGTAGATATACTTTATCTTTAAAGTTAAGAAGCTTGACAATAGCCCTGCTCTATTGCAGCACTCGAGTCAAGTTTTGTTCCAGACCACTTCTATAATTCCAGAAAGTTGAAAACAGATGGTTGTTCTCCCTTCGCCCTCTACCATCGATCTCCCTCACCTCTTCTCCTGGATTCTTGCCAAGCTCGTGTTTACGAGGTACACCCTCGTCAATTTTATTTTTTAAATCCCACACAATTCATGTTTTTCATAAAGACAGGTTTTTACTTATTTTAATGCATCACGAGAAGAGTTAGAATCACGACTAAATCTTTGCACTAAAACTTTCGCAATAAAAATCATTAAAGCAAACTATCAAGACCAGTGGTTCTTGAACTTTTTCACTACCGGTACCCACTGAAGGCGGACGAAGTTATCTGGTGCCACCTGTACAAATTTACAAAGAGTATGTATATGGAAGCAAAATAGATATTTTAAACTCAGAATTCATTTCAAAGTTTTGATAAACCAGACCTGCGTTTCACACTGCTTGGGACTGCATTTGGTCCCCTCATGCGATACCAAGATCCTAATTTAAGAACCAATGCCCTAAAGTGTGATATATCAGCTTTAAAAACATACAATCTGAATGGTATAAGCAGTAATTACAGGAACTTCTCTTGATGGGATGAAAAAATTGCCGCACACTCGTATTAGTTTTCTGTTGGAAGTCTTCGTGTGGATCCTGCCACTGTTATTAGGTTGTTACAAAAATAATGGTCGATTTCAGAAGCATGCGTAGGCCTTCGAGCGGCCATTATTTTTGTTACAAACTAATATTTCAGCGTAGAAATTGATCATCTATGCTGCATGTTCCGCCAGTACTAAATCCGCAGTCTTCTCTGGACCTGTAGTTATTTTACCGAGAAAAGAATTGCAGATCTCTAAACACTACGTATTTCTGTGCAATACAAAGTGTGCAGAAAAAATTTGCTAATTTTTCCTCATAGCTTTTTCTTTATTCACACGAGCATCACAATGTTCGTGCTAGATTCAACTTTAATTCACTTTCTGTACCTCCATTAGTCAAGTGTACAACACGCATTCTAAGCCACCCTGGTCTCACTTTTTAAGTGCATGTAAAGAAAACTTTTTTTGCTTTTTAGTGGCACGCTCGCAGCTCGTCTAGCTTATTCATAAGAAAACTTTTTCTGCACGTAGTGTTCCTCTTTCATTTCCCCAGCCTGCGTGCTCTGGAAGACATCCTTCGCCACACGCCCTCAATGATTGCAAAGAAAATGCATTTTGCGCTGCTGGGCGGCCCTCATAATTCGGGCCATAAAAAATGAATAATTTTTTCTGATCCAATTCCAGGGAATGACCAGAAATGCTCCTCTTGAGCTGGAATTTGCCAGCAGTTTCGCAGAGACTCTTGTGAGCATAGCAATTCACGGTCTCCATAAAATGACCTCGCGTCTAAAATATTTTCTGAAAACATTTTCTCGGAGTCTTCTCTTAAAATCAGACTTCAGAATAATTCCTGGGAGGGTTTTCCTATCTCTTGCTTTCAAGAGATGCCCAATATATGTACTTTCTGCAAGCGGTTTCTGGTCATCCAATTTACAACAGGTGTCTAAGATACTTTCTCGAAGCATTTCTCTACCGTTCGCGTAAAAATTGTGTTTAAACCAAATTTCGAAAGCATTCTGCTATTTTTTACTTTCATAATGGCGTCTAAATACATTTTGAAAATATTAGCCCAACCATCTTATTTTTAAATAATAATTTCAGAAACCATTTCGCATATTCACTAGCCAATGGTTGAGCTCCTATTTTCAGGAACACCTGAAATGTTGCTACTGAAGAAAACAGTATCGTCTATGTAAAAAATAATTAATTGCTTTTTCATGTGAATCAACACTATATAACAAAACGCCAGGTGTCTCCTTAAATAAACAAATTTATGTATTTTTTGTGCATAATTTCTCCCATGTTATTACAATGTTATCTCCTCCTTAAATACTGGTATTTAAATCCGTTGACTTTGAGATATATAGATTCTTAACTGCTGGAGTTAAATGCGTAGACTTTCTGATTAGGTATGAGAATCTGTTGTTTTAAGTTCTTCCTTCAAATGCATGATATTAAAACCCGTTATTTTTAACGGGCATGCACACTAGTATTATAATATTTTTTTACGAATTTATCAGTGGTTCGAGTAGCTAGGATGTAATGATGACTCCTCGTGTTTGACGAGCAGCTGTTCATAATTTACTGTGTAATCCCATCCAATTAAACTTCTTTCCAATTCGCGGTTGCCCACGTCTATTATGAACTATTTGTTACAAATGTATTAAAATATGTGTTCATAAATGATTAAAAAAAATTGTGAGAGAATCAAATGGGAACAAGAAGTCAAATTGATTGTATGCCACGCTAGTTTACTTATATTTACCCACTATGTGAAGGGAGACAAAAAGCTGTTCTAGTTGCCTGTAACACGCACCATGCACAGTGTAGGTAAATTCAACGAGCCCTACAACTGGCCTCACATGGTTACAAGGTGGAGCTAAGAATCTCACAACACAACTCACACCTGCAGGATTTGTTCCTGTTCCTGTGACCCCACTGTTCCTGTGGCCCCACTGTTCCTGTGACTCCACTGTTCCTGTGACCCCACTGTTCCTGTGACTCCACTGTTCTTGTGGCTCCACTGTTCCTATGGCTCCACTGTTCCTGTGGCTCCTCTGTTCCTGTGACTCCACTGTTCCTCTGGCTCCACTGTTCCTATGGCTACTGTTTCTATGTCACATTGTTCGTCTGAAACTACGCTCGGCCCATGAATCATCATCGCCGAGGGCAGACTAAACTTTGCGTCAGGTCTCTCGTAGATCATAAATTGAACCCCAGAAGCGTCTATGCTGCCCTTGTTGCTTCTTCATGGTGATAAAGTCTGTGTTGGATGAATACATAACCGGCAGCATGATAAATCATGATGATGAAGTATCTTTGCTCTTACATTGACATGAAAAAATTTTCATTTCTATGCTTACCATAGTGGTCATGCACGGAAAAACTCTGAAAATTTTTAAATAAATAAATTGCAGCAAATGCAGGTAACAAATGAGCTCCAAAGTAACTGAAAATACGAGCACAGCGACTTCCCAAGCTTTTTCTTCTGTTTTGACTTAGCATTTTCTGTATTTAATTGAATCTGTACTTTACTGTGTTAATAATACCCAAGAAGGTAGGAATTGCTCTCTGAAACAATCGAGGCACCTTGTGCATTTTAAGAATTTTTTTCGGCAGTGCAATAATTAATCGATTTATTCACGCTGAGCAACGCTTCCATTTTTACTTCACTTGGATGACTGATCAGCTTCAGCGCGTAATTGGCTGCATTTTAAGAGCCTTAGATGCAGTTCATTGAGGTTGAAACTGAAATCCCGCTACTGAGAGAATTTAATTAGCTTCATCTAATTATTGACTGATCATCCTCCTATAACCTTAACTTGGTAAACTGCTCTTGTAGTGAATCGTAAGATTATACTTCACGGTGCAGCAAGTTCTCCTGTGTAGGTATATCATGATACAAGCCACCTCGTCAAGAACTAATCAGCGAGCTGTATCTCAATGGATACAGTAAATGTATTTCGTTTGTGTCCAGAGACGAATATTAGAGCCAGTTTAAGTTTAGTTTAGGATTATCATAATCATTAATGTCTTATATCCTCATAACTAGATGAGTTATTTTCCAGAACGTAAGTTCTACATGACAGAAAATGCAGTATCAGACCCAAATGTGATTGTGGTGCGGGATTTCACGGTTTTCAAAGAACATTTCATTTACTGAACAAAAACTCACAAAAGAACTATCTCCAGAAAATTTATTTTGGATGCTCATGAATGTGAATAAAAATATGTTCTGATCCTAGAAAGAGTAATATTCATGCGTTGTTACCAGATGGAAGGACATATCAAAATCATTCCTGAAGATTCAATTTCGAGATGTTGGTTGGTACATTCCTTTCAGGTGAATAAATTACTGGTTACCCGTGATTAAAGTGCCCCATTGAATATGTAGTGCCTTGTTAAAGATGCAGACTCTCTAAATTCTACATACGTTGTAGATTTGCAGTGCCTGGTTGTAGCTGTAAACTCTGTAGATATGCAGTTTCTACGAGTGGTACATATAAGCTGCAGACTATAGATTTGCCGTGTTTAATTTGGGCTTCAGACGCTGTTTACTCTGCATCAATGGTGTCGCTACATCGGCTAACGGCCTCGGTAGGCTTGGAAAAAGTGTTTATTTATACGGAATTGTCGGCTTAATAAGAACCTGAGTGAAATTTGTAGTATTTCAAATATTTAGGATACAATCTCAATCTAGCGTATATTTGGCTTCTGATAAATGCTTTTGATCTGTCGCTCAACTCCTGCCTTTTTCTGTTGAACTTCTGTTCGCTGGTGAAGTAGCGTCATTCTGATTTTTGCAGCTCTGTTTTGGGCTCGTTATATTCCGGCAACTTCATAGCTGTGTGGTCATTGTAACTCCTATGGAAAACCACAAAAGTAAAACATCTTTTTCCAATGAAACAATTGGCGAGAAATTTGACCTTAGATTCAACTTGCGTACTCGTATAGCAGTGCATATAAGAGGTATCAGGGACGGATTAATATCTTTGAATGAACGTTCTCTTTTCTGAATTTTTTCGAACCATTTGCTAAAAGAATGGTTAGTGTACTGTCAGACAGGATGAACTCCTAATTGAGCAATTAGAGTCGAGCACGCACGTTGAGGAGAGTGTGTATTGCGCGGCGCTCGACGGTGACGAATTTAGGCACAGACGCTCTGAGAACGAATGCCTGCATGCTTCAGATCTTCCTAATTGGTGAGCTCACATCAAAAGAGACAATTCTGATTGGTGTGCGGAAGTTAAAAGCAACTGTGGAACGGTCATGGCGGAAATGAGACATCCTTCGTACGAATGGTGAAACCAATTGTGAAGTACAACTTTGAAGTTACTCGCACTAATGCCTCTCTTGCAGGGGTCTTAATGATGATAATAAGACAGTACAAAAAAGTCCCTCTAATATTGATCATCATCGTCATCACGGTTTACTAATGATGTTATCAATAATAATAGTAATAATAATAATTGATAAATGATCATAACAGCAACGCAAATGATCACGAATGGGTGGTCTGATCTCAAGAGAGATAGCCCGGAAAAAGAAGCCCAAGAAAAGCCTGCATCAGACGGCTCAGAGTACAGACACAAACCTGCCAATCCTCTTAACACGACACCCTGTAATTCCCTCACCTCAGCCAGCTCTCAGGCTCATTTCCTCATTTTCTAGTCTGCACATCGTCGCCTGAAGCCCCTGGATTGCTCAAATTATCCACAGCTCTGCCTAATTTACCTAATTCTTCATCAGATGCCTGGGTAATTTTCCCAGCTACTCGTAAAATCTTTTTGGCAGTGTGTTATTAAGAAACAGAGCAAAAAAATTCGATATATTTAGATTCATGCGCATGAATTAGGTTTTCTGAATATCAGATGATGCGTAAATCTATTTTAATGCAAGTGAGTGCGGTGTGTCAGACATTGTTAAACATATATGAAATATTTTTGCAGCGTATTTAGAAATTAGAAAGTCACATGTTCACAGGTTAGAAGTAATTTCATCGATTTATATCAAAATTTTGTAGAATATACATATACATCGTTTCAAAAGTATGAACTAAGTAACGTATTTTTTCATCTTATGTGGCGTTTGAACGATTCCGATGGTAATTTTTCAATGTGCAAACTCTGATAAGTTTATATTGTAGTTCATTTAAAGTTACTGACATTACCTTCAAATCTGCAAAGTTTTTACAGTACCTTACTTTCAGTAGCTTTTGGTTTTGAAATATCTGCACGTAGCTGGTTGAACTTTTTTCATATTTGAAAATGTTTTCAAGAGTGCAAAGCTTGTCTTTGCGTTAAAAATTCTCCCTCTGTAAGAATTAACAGTACCAGAATCAGGTAAGCTATGAGATATTCTTTAATGTCTAAGGTTAGTTGCAAAATTGCATGCAACATGCACAAAATTGACTATGTTATTAAATTTCGGAATTTTAGTAAGGATCGAACATTCGGAAGTAAGGTCCCAAGAAATTGAATTTTGACCACGACCATCCCAACCATGTTGCAAGATTTTTGAAATTCGGAACTCGGATGCAAAGGAAAAAACCATTCCACCAAACAACAGAACTCCCACCTGCCTCTCTGACTGTATTACTGGTCGAAGGAACTTCCTTGTACAAGACACGTGCGGAAATTTGTAAACTCTATACCGAATTCTCTTACAGTGCAACAAAAATTCTTTTTCAGGGGTTTCATGCTTTGCCTACGTGCAGTCTAAAAATCCCCGTGGAAACGTTAGTCGTATTTCTGGATTGAGTGTTCAAAACATCTGAGGACCATAAACGAGGGAGATCAAAAATTGGTAATCTGACACAATATTTTAGGCACGGCAGATTGCATCCATTGTCCAGTGTACTTCTGTGTCTGAACGCAAGAGTTGGAGACCTGTTGGAGGCTACACAATCCTACTCTTCCGATTTGTCCCATGTTTAGATGGTGAAAATGCAGTTATAATTAAAGATTCAATTTTTAAAATCAAATAAATTTCTGTCCACTTACTGCAGTCGTATGAAAATGAATCAATTAGATGAAATTTAACATATTGTATAGCGTTACTTTAACAGCTTTTCATTTTGATGTACAGTACATGTTTTCCGCTTTTTCAACAATCTAGCAAAGAACATATGAGCGAGTATTGCATCTATAATTAAAAAAACTTCTCGAAAAAGTTAGATTGCTTATTGAATTGTTTTTCTTTTAGTGTTCTTTTACGTTATTCTACAGCCTTTACTCTCCATCAAACCAGCGATGGAGATTTAACTCTTTGTGGCTCATGCTCTTCGTTATGTACAAGATTTGCTTCCTCGATTTTTGATCAAAAAAATTAAAGTACTAACTAAAACTCTTGATTAATACAATATCTGCAAAGGCTCGCTGAGCTAACACGTTTTGTTTCCATGTGTATATAACTTTAAAATAACGCATCTACAGGCAACCTTGCAACTATTGGATTTTGCTTGAAATTCACCTTATCATCTAGTCTTAAAAGGCGCGTAGAAATCATTTCATGTTCTGGATTTATTTTTCAAATATCGTGGAAATGTTAGCATCATCCCTCGTTCGTGAAGGGCGTCAGTTTTATAGCCGCCTTGAGGTCATGGTAGCTCAATGGCTGGTAAAGCCTGCACATGTTAAATCTATTATTTATTTGGATGCGACTTTATTGTTCATAGCTACCGACCTCTAACCGCCTTTAAAAAATGGCGCTCAAACAGTCAGATTGTAGCTCAATTTTCGTGTGTCCTAACAAAAGGCGTACAAATTTGAACCAGATAAACCACAGTGGAGTGGATGCAAAGAACTTATTCTAAGCGAGCGACGCTAGGATCCCTCGGCTGAAATAAAGAAACTATTGCGCTTGTGTGAACTGAATCTCAATTCTGGAGCCCCTAAAACCCGAGGGTGCAGTTTGCCTGTAGAGCTGCTGTCCTGAGCCCAACCAGAGCAAATGATTGCCTACGTCAAGTAAAATATATGTTTTATGCAAACTAGACTACGCTACCGAATGTTCACATAAACTGCCCATGCTCCAGTGTTGTGCACATGTTTTGCAATACATGCATTGCGGATGTTGCAATGTTCATGTCACAGTACACATACATTGGCGGTAGTTATTCATTGCGCATGTTGTGGGACGCATGCATGTGGTGAGATGTGCTGAACACTTTGCTTGTAGTGCTGAATGTTTATTTGTTTTCTGTAGAATAAAAATCAGTAATTCTTATGAAAATAAGGTTACAATGTAATGCAAACTTCTCAGTTTGAACTAAGATATAAATACGCGAACTTTTTGAGAGTATTTTGATATTCATCCTAATGTTTTTTACAAATAGACTTCCGATACTTAATAGATGTGCTGTATATTTATTAAAGAACATGTGAGAAATTAGCAGTAGAAGATTTTCACCAAACTAGACATTGCAATGTATGTATGGTAAGTAGTGGCCATAATTTTAGGCCGGAAGAATTAGTTTAGAATACTTTAACAAATTGTATTATTATTGTTAATGCAACATTATTAACATGCGTTTATCACAGAAGTAATAGATGTTACATACAAAATGCTGTTTACACTTTTGAAAGTTGATCTTGTGCTTAGAATTCTCTGTTGTTTGCATAATGTCGATTGCAACATCTCTTTTTATACAAGCAACCAGGAGCCATCGTGTGGTTAATTGGAAGAGAATTGGCTGCCACACTACCCTCAAAAACTCATTCCTCAAAGTTGAAGCTCTGACCTAACTTTTCGAATTGCATCACTTGAGTCTTTGAAGAAACGTGCGTCTGCGTATGAAAGGACAGACTGACATGACTGACTTGCACTGAGCCAAGAACTTCAAAGACCTTTTCTTGGAGCACACAACTCTGTTGAGAAGCGATCTAGAGTTTGATCAACAAAAAATTTTGTGAGTACAAAGGTTTTTACTCACTTTGAAATTGTCGGTTAGCTCAATCTTTAACAACTGAACCAGAAAACGAATATATTTGTCCTGAGAACGCAACAGCTTTTTCTCAGTTATCATTGGATACTGCCAATGACACTGAGTTTTTCTATGAGTAAATGGAGGATATACCTGCGAGAATCTACACGTGAAGAATAAATGATTGGGAAGGGAGTGAATCGTCAGTGACAAGTCTGGAAAAGCCGGAGAGGGGAAAGCAGAATCGAGACAGAGCCAGACAAATTGCACAGACTTACTGTAGATCAAATTAGTGATCTACTTGTAGAAGTTCTAAGCTGAATTCAACGCGAGCTCTGTTGAGGAGCACATTTTTCAAACATGGTGGAATAAGGCCGTAAAAGCTGAATGAGCGGTCCGAGCTTGTCTGTGGTATTTTGTTTCTTCAGCCTCTAGAAAAATACAGAACTCACTTTTACAAAATGTGAGCGCAGGATCCCAGTCTTTACCAAATGTAACCAGACTGTGACAATTGCAGGCAATGTGGCCGCCGAAAATAATTTTTTATGCAAGGGATTGGCAGTATATTTTGACTGATTAACTGATTGATCTAAGTTGACTTTCTTTCATTTAGAACTCACCAGATCCTTAAGAAATATACAAGGGGGTGTCTAGCCAGTACTGTATTCAATGAATGAATTAAGCATTTCTACATGGATATCTCAAAATGGCTCAACAGTTTTTTCTATTTTGAAATTGTTTCAGTATATCCTGAATAATAATGAACTATTTCCTATCTCGACAAGATTTTATCATCATCGTTTGATGAAGTGCTCATCATCTTGCGACCAGAAATAACACTTCACGGTTCTTCACTTAAATTTCAATTATAAGGCGACCTTCTAAGGTTGCGTTGTCATCCTTTGGAATTCCAGTGAAATGATGATAAATTCCCAGAAAAGACTTTTATTTCTTCGTGGATTTTAAAAATGTTTACGCAGTGCGCATTCTTTATTCTTTATACATATTTTTCAGATTTACTACAGAGCTCTACCGATTAAATTGTGATACTGACGTAAAATTTTTACGAGTAATCTACGTGCAGATATATTATTCAATAGGAAAGAAAATAATGTTACCTTTTCTGATGATTTATTAAATCCTCCTAAAAGACCCTCGATTGTCAATTTAAATGGAATCTGAATTCTGATTTATCATTCACTTTTTTCACATAATAATAATTACCAAATTTAAATGAATTATATTGTTTCAACCATAGAGATATGGATGTTTGTGAAAAGCATTTTAGACAATGTATGCTCTCTGAATACAAGAAAAACGCATCAGCCATACAATCTACAAGAAACATTTGTTCTATCCATGGAAAGAAGGTTTTGAATGTTCAAAAATGCCATCGGGGGCTTTGCTAAGCTTTCATATGCAGATTTTTTTCTCAAAGGTAGTCCACGTTCAGGAAGTCTCAAGTCAGTTGATAAAAAAGCCCTTAGAGATATAGTAGAGGCCAATTCAAAGTTAAATTCATGACAGAAAACTCAGATCAAAAAACGCTGAACAGTCGGCACTAGTATTTTTCAAGCATCCTCATTACATGCATACGTTCAAAACGAAATAAGTTGTGTGAGTTGTGTAACGTAGTTACAAACAAGGAGATGATATTTTTTACGCTTTTACAATGTGTGGGCAGATATTTTGTCTGCTTTCATTTAGTCAGACAAAACCTAAACTCATGTGAGAACAACAAGCAAGTCATGAAGAGCAACCATCCACTTGTGGACTGACTTCAGTCTGGTATTATTTTCCAGTAATTTTTGTCAACCTTGCATATGACTACGGCAGAAGCTACAAGTGTGAGGCGGACGTGGAAGTAGCATACAAACAAGCTATTATTTGGTCGTGTTGAGAGATAAAACAGGTAGCAATGTTGTTTTTCATGTTCAACAATTTGGTATTATTTCGTACTGCTTGTTTTCCTCATAGTAGCACAAAAGAGTTGGCATTCCACTATGCAATATTTATGTTTCCTGAACTTTTTTGTGATAAAATAGAAGTTTTTGAAGTCGTGTGAAGTGGTATTCATTTACAATATAACTCACACAACAAATTCAAACGCACGTACCAGCTACCGGAATCATACTTTTAAAAATTTTTGTTTACTCTCTGGAAACTTTTTAAATGATAATGCCCCTCATAAGTTGCAAAATTATCATTTGTTAGACCGTGAGAAGTTGAATGTTTTTATTTAAATTTTGTTTGACTTTCAGAGAAGCCTTCACTCAAAATCTCTTATTGCCCAATGCCAGCTCATGGTAGACAAGGTGCTCAATTTAGAGAGTGCTGGAAAATAACAACAAACATGTATGTGACTGTCGTTTTGGGCTACCATTAAATATCGAGCATGAAAAATGTTCATACATCCATAATGCTTTGAGAAAGAAGACTGAGGCGAAACCACACTGATAATTTTTTAAATATATTAAAAGCTGTTCCATCAAGGAAGAAACTGTTAAGCTTTTTGTGAATAAACAGGAACGTCTATTCTGTTTTATTTTATTCTTATAATCTATGATGAGTTACATGATAACTTCTTGGACTATAATCACATGATATTCAAGTACTATTTTCTCAAGTAACTAAGGAAAGAAATTAGTCTAAAATGTATATGCGAGTTTACAATACTATATATGTGAGCCTACAATGGTTTAATCAAATTTCAGTGCCACTAAGTCACATGAAAATTTATTTTTCATGCAATCAGAAGAACACAAAGACTACGTTGAATAATTTTGATCAATAGAATTTTTGCAAGTGAAGGATGAAGCTAACTTGTCTGCTTAAAATTTTTCAAAATTTCATCCCGGTCTTCAGCGGTTCATACCTGATGAAAAAATTTAATACCAGTAAACTGTAGATGCTCTTATTTAAATAAATGTCATTTCACTTCACATTGAGATTTAAAAATGTTTTTAAATCACATCAACGAGTGTATATCAACATTTAAATGAGCATGGGTTTCATCTACGAAAAATGATTGAAATTCATGTAGACCTGCAACCTTGTAAGCACTCTTACGACAACGCAGCTTGACTTGAAAATTACAACTCCATTTCAGGGCCCGATTTGCCGACTGCATAAAATTTATCGGGTTAATAATTCATACGGAATACAGAGTTCGACTTCCATTGGCAGTGCTGAAGAAGTCAGAGCTGTCGAGCACGGACTGCAAGTCTCAATAAAGGCAAAAGTATGAGGTATAGCGTGGCTGGAGTCAGAGGGACTGCAAGTCTCAATAAAGGGAAAAGTATGAGGTATAGCGTGGCTGGAGTCAGAGGGACTGCAAGTCTCAATAATGGCAAAAGTATGAGGTATAGCGTGGCTGGAGTCAGAAGGACTGCAAGTCTCAATAATGGCAAAAGTATGAGGTATAGCGTGGCTGGAGTCAAAGGGACTGCAAGTCTCAATAAAGGCAAAAGTATGAGGTATAGCGTGGCTGGAGTCAGTTAAGTCACGTGAGTAGGTCTAGTACTTGATGAACGCAGGTGTAAACTAAAAATTAACTGTTTTTCAAGGGGTTAACAAAACATATATTCATGCATTGAATCATTAAGTGTAAACTCTGTTTTCCTGAATGCATTTAAGTATCCCTGTTTCTGGTCTAGTGAACGGTGAAAAAGAATCTTAATAACCCTATAATATTTAAAAATTTATCGCAGCTGAACATCATTTTCGACGTAAATAATTAAATAGTCTTCCATAACATTGCAGTGCCTGGTATGACCAATATATACATTAGACCTAAATAATCAGTGGCAAAACCGTCAGTTAACATAACCAACAAGCAGAACATGGGAAATCATAAGAAAACCATTCAGAGTAATGACTACCATGTGTTTTTCCTTACAGAAGCAATTGTTAAAATTGCAGTTAGTAATACGAACCATGTTTAAAAATTTCTACTTAAGTGCGTACACGAACCACATATACAAGATGAATCAATGTTTTTTGCATGCACTGTCATCAAATACAATTATGTTGATAACACACATCATAACAAAATATTTGACATCACACACAGTAAGAAAGCGTAAAGATATCAGTCCCATATTTGGATTTTCTTCCCTTTGCTTCTTGAATGATCGTTTGCCATCAGCATCAGAATTGGGTGTCTTTTCCTGAGGACTAGGATAGAATCTCACAATATCCGTTCAAAAGCCAAAGAGTTTAACCCACGAACAACATTCATCGTACCTTAAGAATTGTAAAAAAATAAAAATTTGTGTACTACGTTGGAAAATATACGTAATATCCGTATATATTAATGCTATTTCATTTCTTATAAATTGACCTGAAATTGAGTGATTTTCCGAGCGAGGTTCAATCATGCACCAGTTAAGCCTCCCAACAAACAATCAAGATTGTAATGCATTTTTAGTTGTATTTTTAATACTAAAATCTTGCTATTGAAGTTTTTATTCGAGAGAGCGAAGAAGCGTCTCACTCTTTTTTAATGCAGTAGCTTTTAATTAAACGAATTAAAATTTTGGACTTGCAATGCAAGGCTTGCCATTCAGCACAGTCGAAGAAATTTGAACTTTGTGTGCCATGAATTTGAATACCTCTTGAATCGTGAAATTCTTTGTATTTTTGTAGAGAAATAATTTTTGAGCACTTTCCAGAATCTTTAGTTTGCCTCGAGAGAGCGCCCTTGAGCAAGCAATGAAGCTAATCTCTGGAGTTCATTAACTACATCGGCTGCTGGACAGGAATTTTAAAAATATGTTGGGCAAAAGTATGTATTGTGGCTTCGAGGAGAGGGACGGGTTCTGAGATGATCTCGACAAGGAAATGAACATAGCGTCAAGGCAAAAAATTGTACCTAATTCTACTACTGCGTTAATGCTGCTGAAAAATATTTTCAAATCTGAAAAATATTACTTTGATTTGCGTTTAAATATGAAAACACGTTAAATTTAGAGCGCTCTGAAAACAAAATATGCTTGAGAATTGCAATAATTTAAATGAAATTGTGTGACGGATATCAGTACTCTTTGCATACATACATGTTCTCTTCGCTCATTACCTACAAACAATTGCTGGTCTCTGATCCTTACTAGAACCTGCACATTTTTTCTGTGTTCAGTTTTTTCAATATAACTTTCTCAATGAAGTCATCCTTAAAATATTCTTCACTAGTACACTGACTTGTCGCTACACTTAGCCCTGCAATTTCTCCCACACTACTACAGGCTTCTCTTTCATTAATGCAAGGGTTCCAACACAGCTGCTCCTCACAAGCGCTTACCACTCTTCGTAAGCGTGCAATTTCTGCCTCACTGCTACCTGCCACTCCACTCGTTTTTCTCATGCAATCTAAATCTATAGCTAGCACCTGGTGCTCCTGCCACACATACAATCTGTAACATGGTTCCTAACAACCGTCGTGAGTCCTTTAAGGAATTTAAGAGCTATTTTAAGAGGCAGAGTTTACAAATCATCTTTTTCTCAACTGTTCATTTCTTCTCAACTCTGATCATGGACCATCTTCATAAGACGTCTCTCAAGATGTCCATGGGAGCGTCATTTTTAAACACAACTTGTTCGATAGCGAAGATGAGTGTATGAGCGATCTAAAGAGTCTGAAAAATAGATGATGCTTTTATCGAAGCTTCTGCCTGTTACTCAAGCCTGAAAACGATACTAAAAAGATTGATAAAGACTCTCGAGGTTGTGCTTTTTTCAATTACCAGGAATTTTTAGTTCATTTCATTTGCAACGTCTACACATCTGCACGAATGAACATTAAAAACACTATTATAAGCCAGTTTTTCAACGGACTTTTAATCAAATACCTCAATTGCTGTAGGCAAGAAGTGCACTGTTTCATTTTCAGAGGAAAACGTCGAACTTAAATAGAAAAAATCCTCTAGTAATGCGTTAAAATGTTTACAGAATTTTTATCTCTCAAGTACAAAAATAACTTGCATGTGTGATATAAACGACATAGTTGAATATTGTTCGGTATCTGAGAAAGTTTGAAGTTAGCACAGCTGTAATATTGAATAATGGCATCAATAGAACTACTTCAAAGATTGATAGCCATCGAAAACATGAAAAAGTACATTGTTTTAGGAGCCTTAATTTGAACTGCATGCTGCTCTGGATCGATGTCATATTGACTTCACACTCGGAACTGAGTCTTGTTTTAGACACTCTACCTTTAAATTATTTACATAACATAGAATTATTTCTTTAAAAGATGCAGCTGAAAATCATGAAATGATGCACGTGTTCTCAGCCTGCTGAGTTACTGAACATATGTAGTCTATGACTCATGTTGATGAAGTTTTTCCTCTCATGATGACTCTGTAAGAAATTCTTAGTACTCAGACGATAAATTTTGTGCTCATTCGAATAGGGCAATTTATTGCGACACGTAGGCCTAGTTCACAGAGAATTTATTGCTATGAATCCTCGTTACTTGCCCATAGATGCAGAGGCAGGAGAGCATCGAGTCCGTGTTTTGCAGGAGTAGAACTCATTTTACTCCAATTCTCCAAGCCCTTCTTCAGTGATTCATGGCGATGGATTCGCTAAAGAGAAAATTGCAATGGACGACCGATTTTTACAGCGCATATGTCAAGCGAATACTTCAGGATTCCATACGCCAAAAAACACAACCTTTCATAAAAATAAGTTATTAAGGACTTGATAAATTAAAAAATCGAGAGTTAACTTTAATCGAAATAATAAACAGCGCCTTAAATCGTAAGGTGAACACCTTAGAACGCTTCAGATCGTAGGACCTAAGATTAATTTCACCGTAACGATGCGCGTCGTGTTGCATCATTAATTTGTAATGCATTCTGACCAAAACCTCTCGTTGCTGGGCTTGAACGTGTTATGAACGGCTCTGCAAGTCCCAGAGCCTAATCTTTAGTCTGTCAATGTATGCTACTGGCAATGTTATTCTGCTCTTTCTCGCAATTTTTTGCTTGTATTTTTTTATTGGGCATCAATTTTTTTTGACTCGTTCATGTTGCTAGTCGTTCATGCTGTAAAAATTTGATGAACATGATGGTAGGCAGCGTTCTGCCTCTAACGCCATTGAGTCCATTTCTATGATTACCAAGTCCTTAAATTTGCTTAAATTTTTAAATCGCACTGCTGCATGGTTCATTTAACAAGAAAAATTTAGTAACAAGTTTGAATCTGATGTCTCTATTTCTCGTTCTCACTTACGGGTTGATTTAAAACGCCGTTCCAAGCTTGAGTAAATCCTAACGAAGTATAAACTTTTTTTTAATGTGTGGCCGAGGTAAAGTTCACTCGAGTGCATGACACTGAATATTAAGTGTTTTTTCATCAAATGAACGACTTCGTGGTTGATTCTACTCCTCGGTATTGGGTTCATTTTTCAATCTAGCTCCCTGATATTGGAGCTGGTGTTCTAGAGCAGGAGCATGAACGCAACCGTAAATAATGGAGGCTCATCAAGGTTTGGTTGCCTCATTTCCCACTCTCTGTTTTGCCTCAAACATCTCTTGTGCAGCCCGGACAAGGAAGCGTCTCTTCAAGGTAGGTTCGGGCGTGGTAACATCTTTAAAGAAGCGGAAGCTGATGGATTTAAAGAACTAAAACGGAATTCTCATAAGTGTTAAAAATGAAATCGAATTTCTGAGATTACTGCTATTTTCATATGTGCTTCCGGAAGAAAAGATGGCAGAAAATATAAGATGGGCCAGTTCTCCGTGAATTTTATCACGTTGCATTGATCACTCATGACAATTTATATATAAGATTTCCTATATGAGTTGATATTTTTGTTAAATTATCGTGAAAAAAAGAGATTCTGAATAAAGTTCCTACTCTAGACCAGTATTTCTCAAAGTGGTCCGTACCGCCCCCTGGGGGCGTTGAGGAAATGCAAGGGGGCGGTAGGAGGGTACGCCTTGAATGGGGGGCGTATATTACTGTATAATATACAGTAATATAATCATTAGGGGGCGGTGGAAAATCAAACAGTGTCCTAAGGGGGCGGTGATTGAAAAAACTTTAAGGAACACTGCTCTAAACTATGAGTAAGTTTGAATGTAGGTCATCGTCACTGAAAATTTATACAATTGTCAATGCCCCATAAAGTAAGCAGTTAATACCGGAATAAATTAACTAAATTTTACACTCTCCGGGCTGCCTCACAATTAAGCAAAAGGCATTTGAATATTTTATTCCAACCATTCAGTTTGCATAATCAACGGAAGAAAAACGTGTGAGAAATTCCACGAGCATAGTTGACTAAAACTTTAGTCCCATATTTCATATTCGTACAAGGTGCCCCAAATTGGTGCAAGGCCGGAGGAAGTTGGCTGAAACTTGAGCCTTTTTTTACTGGTTATTTGTTAAGAGAGATTTTTAAGCGGTGCTTGTAACGTCCCTCACAAACGAGCCTTGAAACTGTTCAAGTAATGACGACGGAGTAAAGTTATGCTTACGAGAGCATGCGCGAACTTTTTAGCAACTTTGCCCGCTGTCAGAAATACTCACCCTGGAAAGCCCTCACAGGCTCAGCTCCCTTCGCACAGACGAACATATCTCTGTTCTTACCTTGATTAATTCGGCTGAACTATAGCTACAAATCTCCCAGACCATGCACCTATTTCACAGGATTTTTCTTTTTCCCTATTATTTAATGCGGCATATTTTTTCGGTATTTTCTTAGGAATTTGGAATGAAGAAATTGTGTATCGTAGCCGGGGCAAAACTTGCTTGCATACCTCACATTTTTTGCTAGTAATTTTCTGAAGCTAATTTTTCTTTGGGAAATCCTAAATTCACAAGAGATGACTCAATATTTACAGAAAACTAAAAATTATTCAGGAGGTAGATTTTCGTCAATGACAGTCCAGTTTCAATCGTTATATTTTCTTAATTACACATTTCTAATCTTTTATCTGTCTTACTTAATTTGTTCAGCTCTAAATCTGCAGTTGGTTCTTTTATTATTTTTGTACTTCAGAAAAATTACAAAACAAATCCACCATTAAGGTAAATTTTCCGCATAAACTTTCCACAGTAAAAGGTAGATTAGAAATACAAAATTGTTTATCTTTTTGTCATTGTGTATCATTGAAGCTTTGTTGAAAATTCTTGTGAATTTCTCTTCCGCAGCGACATGATTTTCCGTAATTAGGCAAATCTTAGTGGTTCAGGGTACAAACTAAAAATGAGGATGAATAATGATCCGAATTTAATTTTATAAACGTAGCAAAGTAGACGAAAGAAGAATCTTTAAGATAGTAAGATTT
This sequence comes from Trinorchestia longiramus, assembly GCA_006783055.1. Taxonomy (NCBI): domain Eukaryota; kingdom Metazoa; phylum Arthropoda; class Malacostraca; order Amphipoda; family Talitridae; genus Trinorchestia; species Trinorchestia longiramus. The sequence goes on from VCRD01000060.1 coordinate 387,804, forward strand.
TTGGTTGAATGACTGAAAGGGGTGGATGTCAAAAAGCTGTATAATACAAAGATCAATTCTTCTTGTACGCTTTGCAGAAAATTGAAAAATTGGAGTACCTATTTTACTCATATATATCAGTCAACATCATGAAAACATCTTAACTCAATTGAATAACTCATCGTCACTAAAATACAGCTCTTCACTACTGTTTTCTTCATACATGAAGTTTTAACCGTAGTTGTTTATTAATTATTACTTCAACCAAGTTCTTGTTTAAGTTTCAAAATGTTCTTTCAAATTCACAACATCATTGCTTGGGTTGACAATCACATTACCTGTAAATAAAACATTAAGTAATAAAATTGTAATTTTTGAACGAATCTAACAATGTTGAATCAATTTAGATGAAGAGGACAAATGTTGGTTGATGACTTCAAATTATCAAATCCACGCACCAGCCAACATGATCTTCATGTCACTCCTGCTCGTTGGTTACAAACATGGTTCCTTTATCTCCCCTTTCGCTAAGTGTAACATAACGCGCAGTTGAATTCCAACGGCGCCAGAATACCTACAAAGTCAGCTGCAATTGCCTCGTCATTTCTGATCTTGTGCAATTAGCCGCGATTTGTCGCCAAAAAAAGTCCCCGCGCAAAAACGTGTGCAGTTCTTTTGTCGGTCCAGGCTTGAATTTGACTTCAACTACAGCGATTTGTGGAGCTTGGTGACTACGTCGCAGTTCTTCTCGTGCCACTGGTCTTTAATTGCGTACTCTTATTGCTGCTGATGCTTGTGTCGTGTTGTTGATGCTGCTTGTGGTGCTGGACTAGTGGAGTGAAGGTAATGGTGCTTCAAAGCCTTGGTTCTAGTTGATAAATGCAATTAATTTCGTGCTTGCTCTAAGCCAATAAAGTCATTTTATTGAACAGATAGAATAATTTTTAGTAAACGAAATAAATGAAAAAAGTGGAAATCAACGTATGAGCATAGCTGAAAAGTAGTGCAGTATCTTCATGGAATGCTGTGAATTTTTTAAAAGTTTAACTGTGGAAATAAAACCAGTGTTCTATTAGTTTTGACGATGCATGGGGCATTTGTCCCTACAAACTATTTGTTTTTGACGAGCTGGCGTTCTTTGCTTAGTGAAAACTCTTTCAGGCAACTATGGTCTTGTGATTATTGTACGGCTGAACAAATTTTACTCCATGAAAATTTTAAATATTACAGGTACTTCTACATCAATAGCAACCTCAATAACCAGTATATCATGTAAAATATTAGGGTATGCAATTTTTTTGAAAATAACTAGGAAATTTTATTTGCAAAAAAATTTCTTGTATTATGAACAGAAAGTCATTGACGAAGATTATAAAAATGAAGAATCAAACAAATAGAGATGACGTTAGAGCTAATCTCAATTCAAGTATTTTCGATTTTGTTTCATTAATTTAAAGAAAATGTTGAGCAGTAATAGTGAAACTAACTGAAACTGACTTTAAAACTTATTTTTCTGACCAGAAGATGTATTGTTTTTAAGTGATTGATTCTTATCTGTTTTCCAAATAGAGTTGATTCATTGAAATTCCTCCTGTATCCCTAAGCGATCATAGATAAGTTCTTCTGTAGAGCATAAACTTCATTTTACCATAAACAATTCAAACTTATTATTTAATGCTAAGAAAATTTGAACAACTTTCATGTTGCAAGAATTTCAATTTTGTTATTGAAATTAGATCCATCTTTTTTCATGCCAATGATTGCTATAACTCTCATCAAATTTTGTATAACTAGGTAAAGGTAAAAACTTGGCGATTATTATACATGGTGAAATTGAAGTGTATTCCCATGAAAATCCTTTGCCGAATGTTAGGTCAGTGTCGGTACATCAAAGTTATTGTTTTAATATTTTAACGTTCTACGTTAGAAAATATGATCTATCTGTTCATAGTTTCAAGAGCTACTACTTGTAAACCAATCTTTGGGCATTTGTCCCGAAAAAAGTCCTTTGGATGAGTATTTCTACAGAAAGTCAGTTTACCTACAGAGGATATAACGACAAAATAAACTTGAAAAATAGACTTATACGATGAAAATGTGAAGCAACAAAAGAAGCTACAGTTCGCACAACACTTGTCAGTTACGAAGAAAATAGAAACTAACTTCGGGCAGTGGCCCCTAAACTGATTTGAGGCTTCCATCTCGTTTATTACAGAACTTTCACTGGCCGCCGAATTACTGCCTCAGGCTTGTTTTTCAGGCGAGAAAGTGCGTTGTCGATGGTTCTGTTCGTAACTTTCGTTCCAAAAAGGAAGTAAATTTTAGCATTTTTCTAATGGAAACTCAACGTTCGACAGAAGTATTAAATAAATGGATCGTTTCTGTTGTCATATTATATTCTTCACAGCTTCGAAACAAAGATGATGAGTTGAATTGTCCGAGTGAGGGTTGTTAACATAAAAATGAACAAAAATATGAGATTGTCATCGTACTTTGGTTTGAAAATGCAACTGACAATCACATATTTTTTTATTTGGGATAAGTATAAATTCCTAACTTAATCTCTACCATTTTTTCCTAAGAAAATGCTGTGCTAAGCCTCTAGATGCATTAGAATAACGTCTGCATTTTGAGCTTATGACGCAAAATGGATCAAAAACTCGTAGTTAAATTGTCACAAAAAACCTGCTCATCAGTGTTCAAGGAATCGTTGATCCTGAATATGTAATAAAAATTAATTTTGAGCACGCAATAAAAATTATATGGGGGAGATCGAGTAATACGGTCATCCATGCCCACCATATTTTACTCTCACTGATTTTTACCTAATTGGTAGCGTGCAACATGCTTTCAATTGCAATCCATTCGAAATGGTGAATAAAGAGTTGTTATCAACACCATCGGTTATAATACATATCTTACACGCAGGTGTTCGGTCATTGGTTTACTTAAGCAGTAAATTTTACATAAAAGAAGATTATTTTTTCTTTTATAGTTTAGTTCGTTTTTTAGGCGTTAGGTCAAGTCATTGATATTTGAAGTCTGCAAGCGTCGGCATGCTGAGGTGGGCGTCCAAAATTCCAGCTTGCCTGCCCAAGCCTCCTAAAAATAGAGCTTTTCAGCCTCGTTGCTGCCTGCGAGCCAATTTAGGCACGAGAAGATCGTTCGCTGGAAATGATGAGATTCCAGCCAAAGCCCGGCCAAGAAATTGCTCAATTAATAGATAAGCAAAGCAAGAAGCTTTAAAACTGTAAGGTAGAAGTTAAATTTACGTAGCAGCATTCCAGTATTACAGGGCATTCATAACAAACCTGTGACTTAGTAAACACAACATGAACACATTACATATGAGCGTTATTATTGTTTTTTTTTTAATTTCATGCTGGGCTACAAATTTCGAAGGAAATATTGAATAAATCAGAGAATATTTACGACTAGAAGAAGCCCGTGATATGCATATTAAAAATTCAATTTCCTAAATGAACCTGCAATATTATCTCGAGTGTTTTATTGCAACAAAAGGCATTCAACCATCACATGATAGAGGTGTGACGCTTCCGTGTGAGCCACAAGAATCACATTTACGTGTCAACGGAGATGTCAACCCTATTGATATTGATGTTAATATTGATTTAGTATTACAACAGTATTATTGATAACCCGGCCTCCATGCAGCAACTGCTTCTGATTCATAGATGGGACTGCAAAACAGTCTTAAAATTTGAATACAGTTGATCTCTATTAGTTTTTGAAACATTCTTAAGTCACAACTAGTAAATTAGAAAATATAAATTCTCATGGTTCAAAAGTTGTTGTAATTCTAGGTTTCCTTTCTCGTTAGCTGTGGAAAAACGTTCTGAAAATACTATTTTCTGCGACACTTCTCTTAAACATTCTTCAGTGTTTTACTTTTGTTAACAGTTTCGCTACTTGAAAACCTGAGGGAGGTCACAGCGGAGAGAAAATTTTCAGAAAAGACTCTCAAACCTTACAAAATGTTCGGAAATGGAAGAGTTTGGAGAGCATTCTTGAAAGACTTTTTTGCAGCCCAGCAAAGAAAAGAAATTGTGTTCTGTTCGATATGCCAAGCTGAACAGACGTAAAATTTATCGAAAGTAAAGTCTAACATCAGTACAAAAATTTAATTCCCCTCATTTCCTACTAAAATCTCCCAAAAAATTAATCTTTGGGGGATGATAGTATAGATTACCTCCGTTGCCCCACACGATGAAAATAATTTTATCTTGCTGATTCCTAGTTATTTTCCTTAATTAATCTTGTATTTCCATGATGGTCAATATCAACAGGATTGATAAATCATTAACCAATTAGTGAAGTTGCTCTCTGTAGCTCAGGTGACAAATGTCAGTTTAAATTATTACGAACCGATTTAGTTTTCAATATAATTTTTACCTGCAGATGTTCTGTTGCTTACTTATAAGTTCATACCAAGGATTACTATAACCAGGACGTGCACCGCAACGTAGCTGACTACGGTAGCGGAGGCCAGTTCACTGCGTTCAGTTAACCTCCATCTGTCATAGTGCGAACATTATCGTAGTCTGTCGCTCGGTTTGAATCGGACATTGTTGTTTGTTTCGAGGCACATTTCTGCATTTCTAAGTGGATACTGTTTGTTTACAAAGTTTATTGCTAATTATATGTACTAAAAATGCCGAACAAGTGTGGGGTTGTGTGAACAAGTGAAATCCCTCCCAGTATCAGTAAGTTTGACTGCTTCATATCTGCCATCTCTAAAAGCTGCATCTCGCCCGGCGAAAATACTCGTAGAATACCAACAACTGAGGTATTTTCTTCAGAAAGATGAGATTAATTCATTTGATGCTTTCAAACCTGAACGTAACCTGCAGAAGCAGTAAAAGAACTTGATTATTTCAAGATCGAAAGAAAGGCTTGTGTGTTTGTTCATGACCGACAACTTCAGTGAGTGTAGCCTGTCTGTGATGGTCGAAAACAAGCCCACTTTGTGTTGCCCACTAACGCTCAGTGCGTTCAAGAACGGCATTAGTGTACCACTGTTTAAGATACTTCATCCCAACAATAGTTTGAGATCGTATACGCAGTCCGACGAAACTGTGCGCTTGGCAATGAACTATGTATGACATCCCGTTTGACAAAACGATCCAAAATGTTGTCACCCTTCAAGCTCACACGTCAGCCTATGTCGACACCGAGAAGGAGAAGTTGGTATTTTTGACGTCTGTTGGAACTTTTATCACAGAAGCAGTTTTCCATGAATGATTATTGTTTTGCTCTTCAATAATACCCGAAGTGTAATTATGAACAGCTCAGAGACTTTTGGTGCTGCCATGCAAACGCAAGCTGCAGTACATCACTTCATCTGTTGACAAGGACCAGGTGCTGAGGGAAACATTTGACAAAGTCCAGACACTGCAACATAAGAATGTGTTTCTCTTGGTAGATGAAGTACAGATTCGCCCAACTGTTTCAATTTCTGGTGGGTTGCTGAGTGGCATGGCCGAGAACAATCGAGACTGCAAGGCCACTTCCATTCTAATCACTAGGTAATTGCAGTGCCACAGCCAAGCATCCTCTTGACAACGAGCGTGTCTGGTTTCTCCTTTTTGACACAGTACATCTGGTAAACAACTGCATCCACAACAACTAGATCAGTGAGAAGGGCCAGAAGATCAGTCTTGACAATGAAACACGACATCATTTGCAGACGTCAAGGAACTGTACGAGTCAAAGAAAGGCAGTATTCTGACGACTACTACACTCACTCAATTTGCTGTCAACCCCTCAAATTTGCTGTCAACCCCTCAGAGAAAGACTAGCAGAAGAATGCAGTCCTTCAGACCTCTGTCAAGAAGGCCCGGTTGGCTGACTAATCGCTACGGTTTGGTAGATTTTTGCTTCTATGTCTGTTTGTTTATATGCGTGAATGTTTGTATGTTTGGTTGTTTGCATTGGAAAAGGTTTAACTGTAATCAACATGTAAAGTCTAAAACTGCAGCAACTCGGCTTTCTATAAAGTGGCCACTAAGCTCATACAATAATACATGTTAAGTCCGGTTAAAATTGGTATTTCAAAGTATTACAGTGTTTTAAACCATTTAAAATTCACTGTAAAACCTTATTATCCCTTCTATTGCTTGAAAGAAGTAGTTTTTGATCAATTTGTCCGATAGAAAATGTTGTGTTACTAAGAATGCAATGGCCTCCGCTACCGTAGTCAGCTACATGGCGATGCACGCCCTGGTTAGAGTAGTCCTTGCATCATACATCTAAAAATAAATGACATTATTGAACCAAGACACTTCCAGTTCGTATGCATGACCACTTCCTGTCTCCAAGTCGTGCAATAAACCAGAGACTTGCTTCACCAGCTCACCTGGTGCGAGGCACAAGCAGCTTTAGGCGGCAAGCTGCTTATAAAACAATAGAACTGTTTTGGCCCTCCCGGCGGAGATGCATGTGGCTCTTCTGATACACTAATGTCATCCATTACTTTGACTACTAAGCAAAATCAAGAAGTTTACTAGCACGGCAACAGTGTGTCTTCTGATTTCAGTTAAGTGTTTAGAAGTGAGTACTGTAAGACAGAAACCAAATGGTTCGGGCGAATGATGCGTCAAGCCAAAACTAGAAGACATCGCACCAGTATTCGAATGTCTTTAGACTACACTAGAATGGATCACGAAATATACTTAACAAAATGAGTTTATCCCAATGTCTTTAACAACTTATTGAAATTGTTAAATTCAGACTGAGCTTTATATAAGTATCAATTCTCCCCAAAGAATTTGAGCAAGTCAGTTTAATTTCGTCCCCAAAGATTTTTCGAGTAGGTACGTAAGAAAAGCTTATCATTAATTTTAGATTTTCTCCCTTGCGTCCAACTATTTTTGCGATTCTATCGGATTTTCCTGAGGTTAGAGAATTCATATAAATGTTTCATTGTTTTCAATAGATATGGTTTCATCGCACGAAACTTTGAATACAAGTCAAAGAACATAATATTACCGCTCTATAAAGCGCTAGCCCGGCCTCATTTAGAATATGCAGTGCAACTCTGGTCGCCTACCTTACGAAAAGATATTAATAAAATGGAAAAAATACAACAGAAAGCAACAAAGATGATTCCAGAACTCCGCAATCTCAGCTACGAAAAACGTCTTCAACGCCTTGAACTTATATGCCTAGAACAAAGAAGACTGCGAGGACAACTTATTGAGACCTTTAAATATTTCAACGGCCTTAACAATGTCATTCTGGAAGGGCTCTTCGAAAGAGACGGTAACGTACAAACCAGAAATAATAGTCAAAAACTATTACTGAGAAACTTCAAGACATCTCAGGCTATGAACTTTTTTCCCGTTAAAATTGCCGCAACTTGGAACCAGCTGCCAGAAAACATAGTTTCTGCTGACACTGTGAACACATTCAAAAATCGTCTCAATAAATTTTGGATTACAAACCCCCCCTAGTATTACATCCTACTAACACTATGTCCCTAACTTCTTAAGGCTAATGTATGATTGAGATAAATGCACGTGACATAAACGCCTGTGCGTGAGTGATATGTGTGCACATGACTAAATTGACTTACGTGGTTAAGGTGTACGTGCATGACTGATGGATTTACTTTAGACGTCATGGGACTTCGGTATTGAATCAAGAATGAGTCAAACGGCTCGTTCCTATTGCTTTATTCTATTCTATTCTATTCTAAAGCTATCAAGAAAGTGGTTACAGGTTGCACTCAAATTATTCGTACACCCTCCAAAGTTTATTAATGTTAGCCCTTTCTTTGAATTTAATATTTGTATGATTCTAAATTCTTTATGTTATTAAGTGCATGTCATATTGTGTGTTAATGTTTCTCCTTTTTTCAGTTTGTGTTCCAATTGATTTGAAACGATTTAAATTATGTTCGTCCCCGCGGAAGGTATAAAGAAATGTATGTATATCCAAAGAAATGTTTCTTAGCACATGGAAATATTTGGTAACAAACCTGCATGTAAAACAATTAGAGTTTCCTTACATTGACAAATAATTCATTATTTTTGTCATCATAAACTTTTTCCTAACCTTGAAAATACATTAATTAGGGAATCGTAGGTCTAGGATGAAAGCATAGCTGAAGTATCTCAAGTTTATTTAGCGTGAATTTTTCAGCTTTGTGGGAGACAACCCGTAGTGTTCTTGTTTCTTTTTGCTAACAAGCAGCTCATTTCAGTCAGGGTCAAAATAAATGCAAGCCGTTTCTCCCTAGAACATAATGTTCACGTTTACATCAACAAAGAAAGTCTGCTCGTTTAACTTTTCCTCGAGCAGTACACATATTCAGGCTTCGTTACCTCCTCAGTCGCAACTCATTTCCGCTACTCCGTTAAGACTTCCATTTGAAGCTTGTGCGTCAAAGGAATTCCATAAACAGCCGTAGCTCGAGCGTGAAAATAATGTATGCAGAACTTCAACAACGGGCCAATATTTTGCATAGCTTTATGTGGGACCTCAATTCTTTGCTTCTCTCGCTTCCACATTTAAAGCAGCTGGCGGAGTGTAAAATATTTCCGTGAATAAACACTTGACGGGGATATGTAAATGAAGATACAGATCAGTTATTGGAGTGGGGATTTAATTCAAAAAAGGAACCTTGGCAAAAATATCGGACATTCTTGCACGGGGCATTTGAATAGTTTTTCTGACTGTTCGTCTGAAGTTTCATGAGAAGAAATTCAGAGATGAACTTTGTCATACTTACAAGCAAAAAAATTCGTTAGTCGCGTATGTAAAAGTGTACGTGGCTGTCGAGGTGTGTACATATGCATGAATACAAAACTTATTAAAGCATGTTAACGAGTCAAGAACTTTGTCAGAAAAATCTATCTGCTGTGTTGACGTGTCAGTTGTATTATGAAAGATTTCGTAGCCCATTAATTGTGCATTCACTCAGAAAATTTCTCACCTTGTTCATTTTTGAATGAACTATTTCTATAATGAAGGAAAACTATTTCTTTTCTTTTGATTTGCATCCCAATGATTTGCATTCACGATGACTTTGAAAACAGTTTTTTACGATGCAGTTCGAAAAGAATGTCAGGATATATGTGACTCGATGTCATTTTCATGGATGCAAAATGACCGAGCTTTTTCCGTCTCTTCCGTGATCGTTTTCTAATTATTGTGTGGAAATATTCATGAGGTATGTAATGTGAGAACCTGAATCCTATTCAGCCACCATGTAGAGAAAGACGAAAAACTCATCACTGGAACAGAAGGGCCATTACATTTGAATGGTTTTATAGCCTTGAATTCTTCCTCAGTTGGAATGCTATCAACGGAACTTGCAAGGAATGAGACCGTAATTCCGGCGAGATATGAGGCTGCTTGGCGACGGTAACCGAACAAAATTGCCAACAGGTTGGCAAATCTGCCAATTTTGAGTTAGAATTACTATAGAAATGTAGCTGGGTAAGCGGGACCATTGCACAGGAAATCGATTCATATGAAATGTGTTGTTTAGAATTGTTTGGCGTGGCACATTTCAGTTCGAAAGACAGGTGATTTATAGCATAGTATAGAAACGCAGAAGACCGTGCGGAATACTTAAGAACTCTATTATAACACTTCATTACAGTTTGGCAAGGTATATTCAGTTCGTTATTCACAAGGTTTGTATCACAGCGTAGGAACGCAAAAGACAGTGTGGATTTTTCAAATTCTCTTTTTTAACACTCCAGCTTTGTCACACTAGCCACTATCCCGTCACAATAGTTAGATCCATTACTTTCTCATTCACTCAAATATTTTCCAACCATCCCAACTCTCACTTCCTGGACGATGCATTGCATTTAATATGAAAGAGAGTACTTACGTGAACATTTATTGCTTCTTATTTCCTTTTAGGGAGGAAGGTTACACTAAGATAATGGGGCAGAAAAGGAGCCACTCTTCACGACTGACCAACTGTTTTAGAAATCAGGATATTTCTACAGAATTATGTGGCATCTTTAGAACGTCAAGTCTCTCCACAAGGACAAGGGGAATAGAAGGAGACTTCCTATTTGATATCAGGAGACAACCTGGTGCTGTCAATCCTCTGACAGACTGGTGCTGTCAGTCCCCTGACAGACTGGTGCTGTCAGTCCCCTGACAGACTGGTGCTGTCAATCCTCTGACAGACTGGTGCTGTCAGTCTTCTAACACGCTGGTGCTGTCAGTCCCCTGACAGACTGATGCAGTCTGTCGCAAAGATGGAAACTGCCGCGGCCAAAAAAGCTCTAGTTTGTCACGTCTAATGCGACATCGTCCATGCAAACTCCCTCTTAATAGCATCACGCATTCACTCTCAGGAATTGATTCCTGCTCTTTGAACACCAGATTACTGCAGAGTTTAATCGCAGATCATAGATGATTGGTAGGTAAGCATGCCAATCATCTATTGACAGATCATGGATGATTGGCATGCAAACACTTCCATGTGGATGTACGAGCGTAGCAATCCTGGTAATCCACGGGACTTAGGTTTTATCTTTGTGTGTCATCCGAGGGAAGGGTTTGATTATTTTCTTACAAGCAGCCTGGAAGCCTGGAGTGTTATTGTTGTATTCTCCATTATAAGCCAATGATGAGACTACACACTTCCTCTAAAAAAGATGGAAAGACTTTCTTTTATTTTTGTAGGTTTGCTCATTTTCCCTCAAAATTTCGTTATTTTGCTATAACATAGATCAGTATTTTCCTTGTAATTAAATGCTAATTAAAGGGTTTGAGAATTAACTTCAGTAGATATGAACAACAACACGTCCTTAAAAAGCTCTAGCAAAAGGAACATTTGTGGTTGAGAGAAGGTGCGGAAATTGTCTTATTTATTAATTTGTCAATCTTAAATACATGTTAAATTTATGCTTCGTTAGTACAAAATATCGAAATACAATGACAATAATCTTTATTCTGGTGACAAAAGTTTCTTGAGCGCGTGTAGTTCAAGTATTGTGAGGGGTTTATAAACTTTGTACGTGTGCCTGTTACTGAGCAGTTTACCTCCCTGTATATTTGAGACAAACAAAAGTCAATTTTACACACAATACAACTTTACGACACACTCTCTCTTTACTACAGCTCTGAAAAAGAAACTCTTATTTCAATGAGTCTTTTTTAACTTCATTAAAGTAAATACATTTTAAAATATGAACATTTTTAAACATTTTTAAACATTTTTTATTATTTTTTAAACATTTGTAGAATACAAATATCTCTTATCAAATAGCACACCGCTGTACACATGCATCACTCGGACACTCAATGACCTCTGTATTTCTCGCAAGCACTTAATAAAACAAATGAATAGGAAATAATCATATTAGTTCAGTGTTTAATATATTTTGATTTGATGGCTGACATGCGAAAAATTTCTTAGGTTTTTATTTTATTGACTGAATATTAATTCTTCAATAAATTCTTTAATTACCAGTGAGTTACTCAGGAGTTATATAGGATTTCCTGCAATATCATGGGCAAAATATTTGATAACAGTTGAACAAGTTTGAGACAAATTATCTTACCGTTTAACTCTATTATGCATGAACTTCTAAATATATATTGAGAAATTAGGCTATAAAGTTTTGTTCACATAATCACAGAAAAATGTGCATTTACCTATTTTCCTTAAAAAAAATGCATGCTAAAAAACGAGTAGTCAATAAATGTTTTATTATCTTGACTTAAATTACTTACAATTATTTTTCAAGCGAATAATTCAAATAAAAGCACTAAAATAAAGTTGCGTAAGGAATAAAAACAGGAATAAAATGAAATATGGTATCATTTGCTGGTATTGCGAGACGTTTTCGGATCCAGGAGACCCACAAGCAGGTGAAGCAAATTACTCGGACACACTTAATGAGAAATTAGGCAAATGAGATGGCCATGGAGAAGGTTTGAACAAGCTTAGTGCTCGCATGAATCTTGGAGTGACTTCTGTTAATTTGAGCGACGATATTGAAGAGGAGTTTCAAAAGATTTGAGGATCCGTTGAGCTCATAAGTGAATTTGTCAAGAGGTTTTAATAACATGAGCAACGATATAGAAAAAGAGGTTTAAGACCTCGAGTAACCGTTGTGCTCTTAAATAATCTTGAAGGGTTTTGATATTTTGAGTACCGGTATCAAAAAAAGTTTAAGAATTTGACTAACCGTTGGGATCTCAAATGAGTTTGTGACGAGGTTTTAATATTTTGAGTAACAATGTTTCTCATGAGTTGACTAGTAAAGAAGTGCAACTAATTTAAATAATGCTGCTGCTCATTTATAGGCTGTTGGAGGAGCCTATCTATTCGTCGTACCAAACTGATCTCAATTATGATTCTAAAAATACAGTGAATAATTGAGCAAACATACTGCTGTAAACCCAACTTGAAAAGACGCTTTAAATTAGTTCTCTCAAATAGGCTTGTGGAGCAGCCATGAAGATTTATGCTTGTGTGTTGATATTAGGAAATCTTATGGCTGGTTTGACATCTTGGGCATGTGTGATAGTTGTGCATGGGACTTGGATAACAACGCAAGAATGGACCAGACGGCTTGTTCTTGTTGTCAGATTCTGGGGAGAAACGCTATAATTAGGAACTAGGAAGAAACGCTAGAAAATACAGCCAATATATAAAACATTATCATAAATGAAAGATTACACTGATACGAAGACACCTTGAATTCTTTGCACAACCTATAAGACCGTTGTTCAATACATTTAAATAACCATGGTATACCTTGAATCATAAACTTTAAAGCTTTTTTTTCGGTTACCTTTAATTACTACTATTAGGCCCAAATAATTTCCACTTAAAGACTATATCCTCTTGACGCTGTAAATGCATCATAATTATTCTTTCAGAATTTCCCACCATCAAATTTAATTAATTACTTTCTAAAACTCTTCCTTAATTTTGCGATCCTGCAATTGTTCTCATTTCTCCAGCTCATCGAATATTCATGGAATGCTGAAGAATTCGCCCCAGCCGCTTTTTCCTCTCTCTGTTAGCCTTCCTTTCATATCAGAGGTTCATGCTCCTGTTAGCCGGCAGGTCGTCAGTCTTGTCATCCTATGAGAATAACCGCCTTGATCTAAGGTGTTCCTGCACATCCACAGGCCTGTAAATGTTGGTGAGCGACTCTCACCGGTGTGAGCGAAGCGACGGGCTCGATAGTGTAGGGATAAATGAGGCCTTCTTGTAACATGTGAATTACACGCAGTATATTAGAGGTAAATTATAGCCTGGAATAACCAGATGAACTGGATGTGTAGATGTCCAGTAAGAAACTCACACGGCTCGAGATTACACATTCATATATTTTGAGTCACTACGAACTTGGAGTGTATAATCAATAATTTAAACATGAAAGGCTGTAAGGTAGAAATGATGCCTTCAGTCTGAGTACCGAAAATCTGATTCATTCAGATGATTGAATAAAAGTTTTGAACTCACCAAAAATGAAAATATTACTCGGTGAGCTCAAACTGTAAGAAATCAAAGACAATTTATTACAATTTGCCTGTATATCTAACTTAATGACACGTATAGGAGCGTCCCTACCGAAGATACTGAGCTATTTACAGTTAGGAGAAAAAAGTATAAAAAAGCAGTTATTAAACTGAATAAGAACTTCATAGTCCATTGGCATACATTGAGCTTGCACGATTCTCTGGATATTTGAATGGAAAATGAACTGGTGGATGTAAATCAATCTAAGAAAGGAGTAGCGATAAGATTTTGCAACATTATAGCTAAAACTGTAGCTCGATAAGTTGTTTTTCGTGCAATGTAAAAACTCGTAATATTATAATACTTCAAGTCCCGGCCAAGTTCTGGTTCAGTAACTTAGAGCGAAATGCTCATAGATAGAAACACAGGAAATTCTATGTTGCTGTCGGAATCTGCAAATGACGTCAAGATTTGCAGCTCCCAACACCTCAAGAGAACACGGCAAGATTGAGGACGCTGTGCCAGTTGGGAAACTCTCCCTCGTCTAATTGGATTCCTCGGCCGGAAGTTCGAGGCCGAGGGAAATGAAGCCTGGTGGGAGACAGGCAGCACTCTGGTGACCATCCAAATCGTCGGCTTAATAGTTCTGGAGTTCTCCGTAGCTTAGGAGGACTGTCAAGAATGCTTCGTCCAGATTCCTGTTCAGCTTTGTAAGTGCTCTGCATTTCTGCAATACTGTGTTAACGATTTTTTTGGACTATGTTTGAGATATACTTCATTCGCAAATGGGAAGCTCTTCGTTCTCTTTATACTTTTCTCAGATTTGTACAAAGCGTCAATGTGATTGCAACTTTATCCTAAAAAAGTTAGGAAACTTGGTCAATGACGAACTTCTGCGTCCCGAAGGTGAGTGAGTGTCTATCAAAAGATTCAGCCACGGACAGGAATCATGTGACCTCAAGATCCAATCTACCAGGCAAATCATGACAAATACTTGTTGTTACAGTAAATCAGCAAGTATTAGAATGAAAAACTGGGCCATGTGAACTTGAACCCAGGCAACTACAAATTATGGATGAATTTTTCCCGGTGAATCCAAGTGGAACCTCCTTAGTACGTTACTAGCACTGACGTTGACCATAAACTTTTTAGCAATTCCAGAAATCCTTGTTTATTGTTGTAAAATTATTTTTCAATAACTGGTGCTCATGAGATTATAATCCCATCTCATAGCTTCACTTCGCTGATAATTAAGCAAAAAACGTGGTTGTATTTTTGAACTCAAAGGAGCTCATCCCTCGGAGCGATGATTCTCGCATCTTGTTAGAGCACTTGGACAAACGTGTATGCACGTGGGCACAAAATATTTAAATACCAAAATACACTTGACTTCCTATCCTTTATAATAAATTAAAGCACTAGTAAGCGAAGGATATAATATCAGGATGGTGACTGAGGTGTATGTGTGTACGTATACATTATCTTTGTGGGGACAGACTGGTCCTTTGACCAGCTTTTAAGATTTGTGCATGCAAATGAGGCAGTGCAAAGAGAAGATCCAGCTCCTTTACCGTAACTTTAACAACACCTCGGAAGCGAGAAAACTGAGAAACCTTTTCTTTCATTATCATATTTTCTTCTCATATTACGGCTACCTAACTGGACACACCAGGATATGTAAGTATTATACATGGTACCCCATATATAGCATTTGTTTAAAACAACAAAAGTTGGCATGATGAAACTTTTTGAATTATTTAAGATGATTGAATATGTATGGAAGGTTTTTTGCACTCTAAATATGGAATATAGTATCATTTTGGAAAAAACCAATAGTGTTTAAACAAATACATGCTCATTTGATTGTTCTATTCGATACTTTACCTGGATTTCTTACATTGTTGATTTCTTCAACCCTCCATTATACCTTCCATTGATTGTTTGTTATTGAACTTCTAAACCGGCACATTACTTATGCACAAGCAAGAGTTGTAATATTGCTTTGTTCACTATGATGTAAATATGGGTTTTGAGCTTGCACTCAGAAACAATACTGAGTACGACACAATTCCCAGAGAATTAACATATCCACTTTTCCGTGGTAATTTGGGACAGGGCAATTTCATTTTCATTTTGACTTTGCATCAATTCACAGAGCAAAGGACATAACTTCTGCTTTGAGAATTAGTTGGATTAACTTGGCTGACAAACCCCAATGCCCTGACCTTGACGTACTGCGCAGACTGGAATATGTTTCTGACTTTGACTTACTGCACAGACTGGGACATCTTTCTGACTTTGATTTAATGCACAAACTGGGACATCTTTCTGACTTTGACTTACTGCACAAACTGGGACACATTTCTGACTTTGACTTACTGCACAAACTGGGACACATTTCTGACTTTGACTTACTGCACAAACTGGGACACATTTCTGACTTTGACTTACTGCACAAACTGGGACACATTTCTGACTTTGACTTACTGCACAAACTGGGACATCATTCTGACTTTGACTTACTGCACAGACTGGGACACATTTCTGACTTTGACTTACTGCACAGACTGGGACACATTTCTGACTTTGACTTACTGCACAGACTGGGACATCTTTCTGACTTTGACTTACTGCACAGACTGGGACACATTTCTGACTTTGACTTACTGTGCAGACTAAAACACAACATGGCTTGATTTACTGCACAGACCGGGACATTTTTCAGGAATGATGACTTGACAATAGATGGGAGATAATTGTTGAAAAGTTTCATTGTCATATGACGTGTTTATGTGAACACAGTATTGTATGTATATTTTCACTCTGTGCTGACCAAATAAAAATTCAGTCATACGCGTAATGCATTTGGAACAATTTTTTTACGTAAGGTTAGCAACTTAGTTCTGAAACTGTAATTGATGATTACTGATATTTCAATTTTAAGACTGCATGATACTTTAAAAAAAGACTCAAGTTTCAGTCCAGCACGTCTTTAACGCGTTGTTCTGCACGTCTTTAACGCGTCGTAACTGTGATAATGCGACAATCCGCATTAATACAGAAGTAATAATACCATACCATATATATACAATACATTACCAACATTAAATTTAAGCACAAAAACAACATCCACTGTGAGAGCTCTGCTTCCCTCGAAGCTTTCAAAAGATTATCAGACGATTTACACAACAGCGGCGACGCAGCCCTCGTTGTCTGATGTGTCAGACATGGCTGATGAGCTGTGGAAACTCGGCCTTTACACAAACGAAAACCTCGCCTTTACACAGGCGAAAACCTCGCCTTTGTACAGACGAAAACCTTGCTTTTACAAAGGCGAAAACCTTGTATTTACACTGGCGAAAACCTCGCCTTTACACAGATGAAAACCTCGCCTTTAGAGAGGTGAAAACTTCGCCTTTACACGAGCGCGAACCTTTATACAGGCGAGAATCTCGCCTTTACGCAGGTGAAAACCTCGCCTTTACACAACAGCAGCAACACAGCCCCCTGTTGTCTGATGAAGCAAACATGGTTGATCAGCTGCTGGGATTTTAACTTTGCAACAGGAACAAGAGAGGAGGAACCTCTCAATTTCTGGCACTAAATTACAATAAAATAAAGCTTCTCCTGAAAACAATGTTATATCTTCACGACAAGAATCATGTTCGTTGTTTGTAAACGTTGCTTCTATATTTAAAGTTGAACAATACGTGATGTTGTTTTAAGAGTTCCTTGCCTTCTGTTCTTTCTGTAAGATTTCAGAAAAACAGTGAATCTGCATAACTCAAGAATCAAGTCTTAAAATCATTATTCATTAAGAATGTAATTGCTATTAAATCCTCATTAAACGCACTCTGCCGTTCATAAATAAATATTCAAGACAAAACGCCAATATTAGACTAAGCATCATGGCCTCCTTGACATACGTGTAAAATACGCAAATATTATATGTCGGTCGCATTCATTCTCCTTTCGCTCGAAATCGAAAAATATTGAAAAATAAACAACGTACTGAAATTTAAGGAGCAAGAATTCTTAGTGAAGCATTGACGTTCAAGATATACAGGAGCATGAACTCGAAGTGGAGCAGACTGTACTAAAGTGATTCTGCATGTTCATGAAGCCTGAACCAGACCATTTGTCGCTTTCATTCTTCAGATTGAAAAGTAGGGCAGAAACTCAGTTGCGTTTCTTTCGTTATTCCCCCGGAGAGAAGGTAGGCTAGAGTTCTGCAGATATTATTCATATAAATATTGAATCATATAGACACATTTCATTATTAATACATGTATTGAATGCTGTATTACCTACGAAACTACAACACACACACATATTTATATATGTATATAAATATATATATATATATATATATATATATATATTTATGTATATACAACATATATACTGCAACATCTATGCAACATATCTCCATAAAAGTTTATGAACGTCCTCCCATAATATTTACAGTGCTGCTGGCCTGTTGAAAGGCTTGCTGAACTTGAATTTTTTGGCATTAAGAGCTCGAAGTTCACTATTTTCCCCCTTTGAAATGTTGCTTTAGGCTTCTCGGGATAATTTCTACCCTAGTAGCTGCTACCCTCGTTCAGCTAAAAGGAGTGAATGCAATTTAAAGCTTTGCTGCAAAGCCACCAAAGTTTCAATGACAGAACCCACCTGAGCCGGGCTGCTCGGCTAAGATAAGGGCATTGCAAGCAGCGTGGCCTGTAGGCAACCACAACACGTAACACTTTCAAGCAGCGCTTATTTTCAGGCTGGTATTCAAATTTACGTAGTATTATAAGGTTGCTTTGCTCCTCTGTGGTCCAAATAATATCGTAGTGAAAGTGAATTTAACATTCACATCCTAAGTTTTTTATCTATCAGGTCACCAGCTGGTCAAAGAAATCTTCTAGCGGCCTGTAAAAGTAGGCAAACAAGACGTGAATGAAAGAAGCTGCTAATCGACAGGCAGTAGGTAGCTAAAGTGTAAGTGTCATAGATTTTTTTCGGAATACGACAGCTGAACTTCGAAAGTAAAAAAATGTTAGTGACCTCTTATTTTGCTCAACTCATTTCTCTACGCGTGATTTAAGGAAACAAGCCAGTGTCTGCTCTACGCAATATCCACAATACGTTGCAAGCGAGTACACGTCCACAATACACTTGAAGTTCTTTTAGAATTAGAACGAGGCGATAGGAGCGAGCCCTTTGGCCCATTCTTGGGTCTGTACTCAAGTACCATGCCTTAATTCTAGCCGTCGATGGTCAAACACAAACCGACCACGGCGGCAGCGGACCACGAACCCGGGTCTTCCCGCATCGCAAGCGGGTTCGCTCACCAGTCGACCAGCTGGTGGTGTGATAGATCTTCTTAATTCAGATCTCCTTACTTCAGTCATTTACAGTCGAGTGGCTACTAGGCCAGGAGCTGGTCAAAAAACTTGTCAAATGACTGTCCAATTACCAGCAGCTCAATGAGAAAATATCATGTTGTTCAGAATTACAAACCTTAATATACTAATACAAGGATCAAGATGTATATTACAAGTATCCAGATGTGTATTATAAGTATCATATTACTTCAATTTTAGGTGATAGCCATACTGCCAATTAGGATTTTTACCGGACTTTCACACTGACAAATCACCAACAAATCAACAAGTGAAAGAAAAAACTGCTGATTGTTGGGCTCTTCTCTATTTCTATGTGCCAAAAGTCTTCAACAGCGTCCTTCAAAACTAAAACAGAATTCGTTTTCATTTCTTGTAGTTCTCCGGGCAAAATTCTTTATAACAGGGTTATCTAATTGCATAAACTATAGATTTATTTTCATTATTCAAAACAAAACACTGCTTTATTCATAATGAATGATGAAGCAATACTGAATGTTTTAGATTAGACAAATTTTCACACTGATAACACAAATCATGTTACAAGGGAAAATGGCTTTCCAAAAAGGCTAAAAATTATGAATTGTTTCATTTAAAAGCAAGTTGCACCACTCAATGATATACTATGCACTAGAGAAAATTATTTTTCCTTCCATAGTTTTATAACCGCTCATAGATTATAGTTCGAAATTTTGAAAATAAACAATTTCTGAATACTTGCACAACTGCAAAAGACGATTTGTATTAGAGTAGTTTCGACAGAGAATTAAGTAAGAGGTTAGTAGAAAAGTATGAGTTCAAAGGAGCACTAAGAGTGTGATTAAACTGTTACAAACCGTAAAAAGTTCGTGAAAAACAGCAGTAAACAGCATTCTAGTGAGCTAAGGCAAAGGTTTGCGAGCTGTAAAGTAGCTGTAATGCCGCTTTAAAGCACAACCAAAAGCGGATCTTAAGGAAAATTTTAAATAAAAACTTACGCGTACACTTTTATTGTCCAGCTCCGGAGAAGCTGGCAGCGCCTTTATGGGGTCTCGTTAAGTATTGTTTATTTGAACCAGGATGCGAATTGTAATGGAAATCCTAACGGGTCTGCGGAGGAAATGGCTTCCCTCATAACAAAGGCTTCGCAGCTACCGGAGCACTTTCTGTACGTACTTACAAACACATGTAAAAACAAGTCCCACAATATGCTTTCTGATTTTCATGTGCATACAGTTATGTTGAGAGTTATTCACTTCGGAAACGCGAGAGAAAGGGAAGCAAATATTATATTTACCGCATAACAAAAAATTCAAATGCGTAGCGTTTTGAAGAAAATAAAACTGGTACAACCTATAAGTGCAAAAACATACACAAGTTTTGGTCCTGGTGTACTTCGTTTTTAGATAAATAAAAACATTACAATCTAGACTAATCTCGCTATAAAATTAACGCTTGTTTATCAGAAAGCCCGTCAGCTCATTATGGTTTCCCCTGGCAACACTTCCCGTAACTTGTGAAAAGAAATACAAGGCATGGAAAGCAGCCTCAATCGGAGCTACATACGTTGTTTGTATCCTGAGTGACTAGTAAAACTGCGACTCTGGATCCAATTGCTCGGAGTACCATCACTAGTCTTACGATGATGTCAGCATTTTGAACTGAAAACCAGATGACAATACATGCAATGCATATTATATAGAAAATTTAAAATTTGTTTGCTTTATTGGTTATAATAATCCACTCCTCAAGGTTTCTCTAGATTGGTGAAGTCCGTATGGTCGTTTTGTAATGTTTCTAGCACACATTCTTGCATCTACCATTGGTGTATTCATTTCATCCAGCACTCCTCATATGCAATCTTTAGTTTATGCAATCGTTTATACTCGATCTATCATTTAAATGAGTTACGGTTAGACAATATTAAATTTTGTTTTAGTTTACAGAAGACGAAGTCCATGGCGTTAAAGTTTTCTACCATATCAGGGAACCGCATCATAATTTTTTTATCAGACTTGTTGATCCCGTATTGAATCTATCACATATGAGTTTCGAGATAAACAAATTTCACTGACTTTAAGCTAACACATTCTTGTCATTCATACAGGGCCTAAGAAAACGGCTAATCATTTGTGATTCCTACACGTAATAAGGATATGGCCCAAGCAAGTCAACATGAAATCGCATTTTACTGAAACCGTCGCATTGTCCAAGAGTCAGCGTCTGCCTGTCACGTTGTCCAAAAGTCAGCCTCTGCCCGTGACGTTGTCCAAGAGTCAGCCTCTGCCTGTCACGTTGTCCAAGAGTCAGCCTCTGCCTGTCACGTTGTCCAAGAGTCAGCCTCTGCCTGTCACGTTGTCCAAAAGTCAGCCTCTGCCCGAGACGTTGTTCAAAAGTCAGCCTCTGCCTGTCACGTTGTCCAACAGTCAGCCTCTGCCCGAGACGTTGTCCAAGAGTTAGCCTCTGCAGCCCGACGAGCACAAAGAGCTTCGTGCAATGGGCGACTGAAGTTTGCCCCCCTCCCGAGTTTATGCAAACACGTCTTCGCTTCTCTCGTTCTTCACTCTGGAATATAAATCGCTGCTTAAAGCATCGCAATCTTTTGTCAAGCCTGCAGCTTTTCCTCTTTTCCTCAGCGCCTCCTAGAAATTGTATGATGTTATGTAGCTCAAAGAATGTATACATCATTTTATCGCTTGATGTGATCATTGTAATCTTTTTTTTTATGGTACGCTTTGGTCATTCAGTAAGAACAATTAAATTTAGTCTTTCTGTTTATTGTATTTTCTGGGTGTAAATAACTTTGTTCCAAAGTTTAATTTGTGTTTCGGAGAAAATTAGTTTTCCAAGCGTTACTTGTTGCAACTCCCACACGACCACTTTGACAGACGACGCACTCGTCTGGGGACATTAAATGCTAGGCGTGTAAATTTTGAGATCCTTTTTCTGTATAAATATCTTTTAGGCACTGAAATAAATGTCTTCACAGACTCATAATCTGAGCCCACATTAACGTACAAAATTGATTACATCTGAATTTGTTTTGGAGACTAAGCAAGATTGAAAAATCTCATGTATAAAAACAAGAGATCAAAAAGTGACAAACATTTTTATAACAGAAGAATTCAATTCAATCCTTTAAAATTCATTGCTTTCCCTAAGGAAATGTCTCTTTTCTTTAGAACAACTGTCTACATGTTTGCTAGAGGCTGATGATTTCTATCTTTCTGCAAAAACATGATTTCACGGATGGAATCCTGCTTTAATTCACAGAAATCAGACCAGTAATAGGACGATGATCATGCAGAGCACAGCCAAAGTTGGTGCAATTTAGGATTTAATGATGCGATGGTGAATTGCGGTACAATTTTGAGGGAATTTTTGGTATTTCACAGCCACTGTTCCGCTGTCTGTTGGAAGCGCTTTACGAACTGCAAAACATCTTTTGTTGAGTGTTGTGATGGAATTTTGAAGCGTAGAATGTTAGTACGTCAGCAAAAAAATGCTAAAATAATGGTTAAGCTACATTAAGAAATACAAATGATATATCTATGAAGACAAACGATGAACTTGCTTGAATTTATAAATGGGGATCATTATTACCGAAAATCCTATCGAAAAGTCATTATGTTTTTAACTTTTAGGTACATAATTATTTTTCAGCAACCATTTGAAAGTTAAATACAGCCCATAGAAGATTATGAATAAAGGAGAATTTTATGTTTGTGATTTAACAAAGTTGTGTTATAACTTTCCCCTTAGTCAATATACGCAAATTAGGAAAATACGATAAATAAGAAATGAAATAGGTCCTGTTGCCGAAGTGCATTCTACTTTTTTAACGATCTGTTAGAAAAGTTTCAAGATTTTTTCTTTATGAGCTCTATATCTATATTTGTTCAAATTTCGAGTCCAACTTAAGCAAACAGTTACGATATAAATCTGAAGCTGCACTTTTCCACGAGGTCGTTTTTCAACAGTGAGATGTAAACTAGGAACCCAAAGTTTAAAATATGCTGCATTAATAGTTAATATTTGTAGTTGAATCTTGCACACACGTTCTTCTCAATCAACCGGGAAGCCATCAGTGAGAATGAAGAACTTTTGATAAAACGGATTATCTTTTACGATCGCTTGCACCCGAACCTTCAAAGCCAAAATGAAATAATACCTGACGAAAAGCATGGATCTGAACAATATCCTACTGCAATAAGCTTTGATACAATGGCCGTAAATATTCATAAAACGTAAATTGCAGTCCCATTCACGAGCAGTTTGAGAGTAAAAGAACTTTAGTTGGTCAGCGCACAGTTGCTTCTGCTCTGACTTGGGCCCTGCGTTCATGAAAGTATGAACAGTCAATGCTTGATTTCGTTTGCACTATTTTTAAGATTTATGATCACCTGGTTGACATGAGAAGATCTGGCTAGCATCCAGAACGCGTCGTATATATTTCGATATTCATATTTCGATAGCATATCTCTTTAATGAATGCATTCATCAGATAATAGGTAACACTTCGTTGTATGTAGATAGTCGAGTCTTTGTGATCGAATGAAACTATCAGGTGATACGTGAACATTAAAATGATCTTCAAATTTATTTTAATTTTCTGCTAGATTTTAGCACGCACAGAATGTTTAACTGTTGAGATGTCTTGTCATGGCATGAAAATGGATAGCTAACAATTGATTCCGTCAATTTTCCTCCAAGGAAAATTGAATTTCCATAAGGGAAATTGAATTTCCTCTAAATGAATTAAGTTTCCTCTGAATAAAATGAAATTTACTCAATGTAAATTGAATACAGAGGATATTAATAGAAAGATGTTAATAACCATTACATGATTAGAATCATTTGAAAAGCCTTACATAATCACGTATGAAATACCTCACACACAGAAGCAAGCCTTCAATGCATTGGTGTTATCATATCAAGCCAATTAATGATGTTTACCTACCCAGCGTGGTGCTTACAAATCTGCTGAGTATTTACAATTGTTCAAGGACTTTATTGACTCATGTATATAGGAAGGTATTGCAGAACGTACGTTCATTATCGACACTGCATCAACTCATTGCAGGCTTAAAGAATTCATTGAAGATTATCCTCACATTCAGTTTATGAGATTAGCACGGTACTCATACTTACTCAATCAAACTGAAGTTGTGTGGAACACGATTAAGAGTCATGATAAGTGTGAGCTCAGAGACAAAATGCAAGCAATATTCAATTTAGTACCTAGAAATGGCATATCATAAGCATAAATTCGGAAGAGAGAATTAGAAACAATTTTATGAGAGGCGGTGGGTTACTTGCCTCCTAATGTGATACTTGGTTTTATGAACAGTGTCGTGTAGGATTACGCAGCTGCAGCCACGAAACACGATTCAAAGAAATTACTATAAACCACTATATACATATAGAGTCATAATCACTAAACATATAGTTCAAGTGTTTGTTTAGATATTTTGCATATTTCTATGTTGTCGTATGTTATATTGAAGTTGTCTTTCCAAATACAATAGGTAGTTCCTCCTCCATCATGGGGTGATGTTACCTACTCATCTGCGATAAGGGAAAATATACAGAACATAAATAATCTATTTAAATATATTTCAGGCATGTTTTAATACTTTTGTGACATTATTAAAATCATTTAAAGACCTTTAAAATACACTTTTTGACATTAAAAATGCATTTAAAAACAAATAATTGGTCGTTTCATTAAAACGACCAACTCGTTTTGTAGCTTGATTGATGGACAGCAAAGCAGTTGTCCTGAGATTCTTTTCATCACTTTTGAATAAACGAATTATTGACTCATTCATAGCATAATGACGGACTACGGTGGCGTAATTCTGTCTTCTCTTTACCATGTCAAAAAATGTCTTTTCCTTGAGTCGTCCAAAACATCCTCTTCATCTTTGACCCCCAAGAACCTTAGATGATGGGTGTTTGAGTGGTATCTTTGAGTTAGCCTCAATAATACAAAAAATGCAGCACAAATCTCTCAAAGTTTAGCTAAGACTCAAAGTTTAGCTACGACTCAAAGTTTAGCTACGACTCAAAGTTTAGCTAAGACTCAAAGTTTAGCTAAGACTCAAAGTTTAGCTACGACTCAAAGTTTAGCTACGACTCAAAGTTTAGCTAAGACTCATAGTTTAGCTAAGACTCAAAGTTTAGCTACGACTCAAAGTTTAGCTTAGACTCAAAGTTTAGCTTAGACTCAAAGTTTAATTAAGACTGAAAGTTTAGCTACGACTCAAAGTTTAGCTAAGACTCATATTTATGTCGTGCACTGTAGGGAGGTCACAGAACGAAGACAGAGCAAAGCCAGCTGCTTGTATATGGAACCTAACAACCAACAAAGCACATGAAAAACAACACACACGTTCTGTTTGACTGAATCGTATACGGATGGCTCTTCTATAGTGCTGTATTACATTTAAATATGTAAACAATGTTGATGAATGCCACAAAATAACTAAAATAAAAGCGATGCAACCCTTCTATCGTATTGCGTAAGATTTTACTTGCTAAAAGTTTTGCAGAATGCCACAAAATGCCGAAAATACCCGCAATATCAGAATTAATTGACCACAGAAGATAAACGTTTAATAGCAGGACTGCTAAATTTGAGTCGCGATATCATGGGGGCCGACTGTTTTTTCAAAAATACTCGCGTATATATACTGTATATACATATAAATATCTATCAATATATATATATATATATATGTCATTTATGCGTAAAAATATTACCCAATAAAAGAGAATTACAGGGCTAAAACGGAGTTTATTTATACATACCTAGTTTATACATGCATATCAAGTAAGAAAAATTAAAATAGTTCTACTATTATCCTTTTGTGCTCAATTTCAATTGGGCCAAATGCAGTACCACTTGGCGAAAATTCGGTTTCACTTGGAGGAAATACAATGCCACTTGGAGGAAATCCAACTTATCAAGTTCCAGAAAATCAGCTTGTAAATGATATAGTTCTTGAACGATCGTATATTGTGTTGTTCAAAGTTGCAGGTCATCTCATATTTCTCTGAAGATGTCAGTGTCTTCAGATAGAGCCCATCACTCCAAGACTTGTTGACACAAACTGACTCGTCAGAAGTTAGGAAAAATGTATAAAAACTATTTGTTGCTCAAATTGCTTGTAGGAAAAACTTCTGAAACTTGTTCTGGCTTACCTCGTCGTCCGAACGCTCTACATGAGATAGCAATCGCCCAATTGTACTTGGGCTCTAACACTGGGACCATGGTCGAGCGTCCTGCTTGTTGGAGTACTTGAAACACGGAAGCCATCATGAGTTTTTCCAAGTAATTTCGAGTATGGTATTCTTTTCTCCATTATATCATCCACACTCTGAGGAAGTCAAACGAAAATTGATGAGCAAGTTTTATCATTTGTGAATCAGTATTTTATCATGTCGAAAATTTGCACCTTCTTTTCATAGCATGCATCCAATGGAAAGAAATTAAAAGGTATCATAGTTTAATTCTCATAAAACTATTTCGTTTCTCTGTCAATCAATTTATATATTTTATTATTACTGCTTCCACATTTTCCATTTAATATACTAATCCAGGAGATTAAGAAAATAATTATATCACCACAAAATTTCTTAACCCCTAATTGTTTCACTTTGTGAAAAAAGTCCTTGAAGATTTTATTTCACAACTGCTGAAGCTCAGTTGTATTCTGAAATGAAGCGTCTCTTGACAGAAACTATAACAAAAATTGCATATCATATAAGAAAACACTGTTTCGTGAATATTTCCTGTCTTACGAAACCCTACATTCACTGGAATTACCTCACAATGAACCATCAAGCAAAACCCTAGACGTAGACCAGCTACCTTCCGTTGTCAGTCCGGCAACAATCTCCACTCAATGAGCGAGAGGGAAACAATTTGGACGGAGATTCTCATGAGAAGCCGCCATTTGGGAGAGGCGGAGATGGAAGCTTCATGTAATTGCCAGGTTCAAGCGAGGGAGATGGTGCGTGAGATCCTCAGAGTAATTTCATCATGGCATGGTCTCCCCATCTTCCCATGAAGAATAATATATAATAAAATGTGTCAAAAGGTAAGAAGTGTACAATTCAAGTAGAATTTATTACGTTTTTCATGACGGAGTTAGTAAATGCTCTATGTAACGAAATAACTCAGGTTGAAAAACAGTTTCAAGTCCGAGGTACTGTTCCTGGTAGTTGCCTCAAAGGTCAGAAGCATTTTTATCCCTGAGGTGGTCGGACACAATGCAAGAGTTTTTCCACTCCTGGTTGGCAAATGTAGAATGGAATCATAAAACGTTAAGGTACTTATCAAAGTTAGATTCTATTTAGTGTATGCCCTAATCCTAGTTTAAAATGTTACTGTGTGTCAGGATTTTAAATTTCTTATTACCCTTGCTCAATATTTTTAGCTGTTTTGCCTCCAAACGTCTTTCAGCCTAGGCATACATGTAAAAAGTTTCATACACTACTGTACTACTGAAGAGTCTAGTACTGCCATTACCCAGATGATTTTGCTTGTTTTCTACCACCCTAAACAGTTTCTAATTCTCCACGCAAAATACCCTTAGTACGGAATACCTTCTAATGAATTTTTTAGCGAATACACAAGGGAGTTCATAGAAAGAACTCACTAGTAGTAATTTTTATCTAACAGTTTTTGCCACCCAAAGAGGCTTGACTTGAAATTTTCCTGTTACAGTGAATAAGTTTGCAAACTTCTTTCTGTTGAAGTCAATGAAGTTCCACGGAGACTTGATTTTAGAAAAATCGTTGTCCATAGACGAAGCTCAGGACACTTATTACAACCAGAATGTATTTTGTATAGTAAAGAATACCTAAGTGAAGAAAATTTATACATGTATATATTTACAATTATTATGCAGCAAATCATTAAATATTTCATTCTAAATCTCACTAGGTCAACCTTTATCTTTATGTATTTGTATGGCAACGGCGATGAGGAATCCTGCACCTGGGCAGTTTATTTGTTGGGTTTCTCATATCTATTTTTCATTAAGTCTAATCAGGGTTGTTTATTACTAATAATTCGACGAACGGACTAGTGGAAAACTGAATTACGGCGAGATTAAAAAACTGATATCCTGTGATGGGTGTGGTATCTTCTGTGTAATTTTAAGAGTACAGCTACAGAAAGTCGCAGTATAAAGATTGGCTAAAACTGTTGATTTCACGACACACTGTTGAACAATGATATATTTACTTGCCTCACTTCGTTGTCTGTTCGCTTAACGAAGCAAATGTATCACGCAAATTGATCGTCCTGTAACTGAAGAGACTATCACAGTCTTGCAAGAATATGGAAGCGTCCGTCTATGTGATTTAGTTCAACGAAACATTTTCTTTTTTCACCAGCAGAGAAAATGAAAAGCACAACACACCGACAGCAAAGATGTGGATTTTCATCATGTCTCGGGAAGAAATATATTTAATTATTCGATATTATAAATAATCTTTATGTATAAACATGAAGTGTGTGAAAAGCAGCTTTATCATTTCTTTTGGTGAGGGTTATGAAATTGATCTATTTTTATTAGTCATTCGAGCGTATGGTATGAAGCAAAACATAGCCTTGTTCATTTTAATAACAGTAAAAGAATACAAACTGATTGGATCGCATAAAAAATATGAGTGTCTTAATTAGGATTAATAAATACTCCCAATAAAATATTTTTATAAAGCCTAGTTTGGTATCATCAAGCCTATAAAAATTAAGATGACGCTCAAGTTGTTTCGTCGCGCAATGTGAGCATTTCAATCAAATATTTTACTTGTGTTTACTCCTATCCTCAGAAAAATATCTTTGCAATATATTTTGAAGACATTTTTCCATTTTTATTAGGGTATTTTCATACAAATATTGCAAAAGGATCAGCAGACTTGCTAGAATTGAGAACGTAAGAAGAAATACTGTATGACTTCATTCGAAGTTTTCCCATACACTGAAGGGTTATTCCACTGTAATAATGAATCTGGCAAACCAAAAATTTTTACAAATAAAGGGGTTCCCAGGCTAAAACGAAATATTTCAGACAAACTTTCATTTATTAGAAAATTTATATGCAGTTTGTTATGTATACAAAATACATCAGTAAATTTGAAATCAATTTGACGTAGACAAGCTATCATCCTGCAAAGTCTCGGAGTTCGTCAAACTTAAAGAAATATCAAAATTGTTTATGAGAATCCCATCTTGAGAACTGAGATTGCAGCGCTTGCTAAAGCGTTCGGTTATCGCAAGATTTAAGTTGAGACTCCTGTTTTTCTCGATAAGGATTGCTTCTGAGTAGGTATTGATTATGGGAAATATATTTTTCTTCTAGGTACAACTCAGATCACATGTACCCCCTGAATCCCAATCCAATGGGACCTTGTACGGAAGAAAAACACCATAACGAAGCCCGACACAGGAGCTCTCAGAGAACTGCAATATTGGTTTGCCGATCAAGCAATCGAATGTTCTCTTGTCAATCAAAGTTAGCTCGTGTAGCTTTGGCGATTTTCAGTGCGGAAATGCTGAGATTTTCTATCTCTAATAAAAATCCGTACAAAAAGAAAACCGATTTTTATGTCGAGTCTTTTGTGAGCTCCAACCAAAGAAAATTGGTCGGAGGTTTACGGTTGTTCTCATTCAAGTCTCGTTAGTTTTGGTAAAGAAAGTTCTACGGAGAAAACACAAAACATTTTGCCAAAGAAAAATACTATCACGGCACCATTCTAAACAAATATGTTAGAGCGTAGTCAAAACTGTCATTTTACTGTCGACCATCCAATCTCTTTTGACATCAAGAAGGACTTGAATTTCACAATACCTTAGCTAAACTCTTTTAACAAAGCGCAAATTTACAAACATTTTTTTGAAGATTTTTTGTACTAATCATTATTTCTTAAGCACATCTGCGCTGGTTTGCTTACATTTGCAGATAAAGAAATAATAGAAGCGATATCCTCGTTTTATTAGAAATGGTGGCATGAAGCTCAAAAAGTGTACAAGTAGAAGTAGAGTACCATCTACGACACGCCGTGGTGGGAAGATAGGACAAATTATTGAGAGGAAGTTGTCATTTTAATTAAAAGGAGATGATAAATGAAGAATGACAAAATTATTCTTCACCAGCAAGATGCAAATGAGATGGAACTTAGTTCCAAGACAAATCTCTATTGCTTCTCTATTATTGTCTCGTTAATATGACGTAGAACCTAACTAATGGTGAAACTAATAAGGATATTAATACAGTTTTTGCAATTCCAATTTGTGGAGAAACACAGATACAAATACAATCCCACACTTCAATCGTCTCCATAATATCATAGGCATGCAGGCGATATTGCGTGCATTATATTAAACAGATTTACGAATATAGTGCGCAGCATGTACTCATAAGTAATACCTACAGGAGAGGTGATATGCATGGCATATATTGCAGAGACCCTCCCTAATGGCTACAGTTGCTCGACAGATGTATTGCCGAGGGTGAACATAATGGTTACATCTGCATCACAGAGATATTGCTGTCTCTATTATCACTCTTCATCTAGATCTGGAGTTATGCAAACGAGGCGTTTAATTCGTTGCTGATTATAATCTTAATAGTCTTGAAGTACCTTATCTTCTACTTAACTAAAGACAGAAAGGTCCGCTCCACGGGCAAAAAAAACAAAAATGAATCGGTTTTTTAGGTGTAGTATTTAAACTCAGTGACCACGACACTACAAAGAAGAACATGACAACAAGCATGAATTGAAACACAGAAAAATTTTCCCAGCACGTAAAAGTTTTGAAAGCTCTAATGTTCATTTTTTTATGGAGAAGCGAATAATGGAGGAAAAATAAGCAACCTGCGTGAGTGCAGTCATAGCTCGTACATTGTAAGCTCAGCTGAGTAAACAATAGGACGACGCCTTATTTTCATGGCGAGGACAACGTCGTAACTTGCTTTATAGCGTTGCCATTGAACGTGCTTTAGGTGGCAGTGCTTGTCAAAGTTTGTTGTTCGCTGTGAACTATAGTTTGAGGCTCAGTTAACTGCCACGGTCTCGTGATGTTCCTGTATGAACTGGGTGAGCTCTTGTACAATGATGTCAAGCCCGGTCGTTTTGGTAAAAAAGAACCAAATAATTCGTGAAAATCTGTATGTGATGATGAAGTTAAGTTAAGAAATTATATATAATAATAACAATTAGAAGAAGCTGTTAATTTTTCCATTAAGAGTAATGTCTTTTTTATATAATAGTTTGCAAACGAAGATCCATAATGACCAGATTTTTCTGAATTGTGCTTGAAAATGATGTTCACATAAATTGTAAATTATATGAAAAAATTTAAAAACATGCACGAATTGTATTAGTAGTTAAATATCACAACTCTGATCAAATCTTCTACCAAGAGTAAGAGGGAGTTACTGACGAGAGTTCTGCACATGGTTTTATAGAACGTCAAAAATGTCCCGGTGATTATATATAATTCTAAAACCAATTCACAATTTTAATTTCTGCACGACCCTCACACTGCACTACCCTCACACTGCGCTACCCTCACACTGCACTACCCTCACACTGCACTACCCTCACACTGCACTACCCTCACACTGCACTACCCTCACACTGCACTACCCTCACACAGTACGACCCACCAATGTATATCACCGTCACATCTCCCTCGGGCCGCTGAACTCCAGGAAAACTTGGACAACTCGCAGCAACTGTCCTGCCTGTGAGCTGAAAATGTTTCTCATTCTGAAAAGTTTATGCTGTAAACCCTTCTGCAGTCGTGGCTGCCATGTCACGAACTGAAGTGTTCGAGTTCATGGACCTTTGAGATACGAAATAGTTGCTGGGGTCAAAGGGAAGAAAAACGTGAGCATTTCCAGAACTGACTTCTTGAAACGACTTTGTCAATAATTTGTTGGCACTTTTATTTTTATATTTATGTTTGTCGTAGGAAATGCATTTTTCTTTACTCTAGCATGTGTCTTGCATTAACACTTTCTTTAGTTGCATACTGTAGTTCACCTACTTTTAGTTTCATATGAATGGAAAAAATATCTCCAATAGTATGCAAACTTGGTAAATTAATGAAGTGAATTTCCGTTTAGTACTTTTACCTTAATTTATTTCATGAATATTATAACATCTATTTGAAAAGAAACAAATTCATGCGATTCACTATCAATTTATTCTGAATGTACATACCTGTAAATTCAGTATTTATTTACATATATAAATTCAAGTTCGGTGAAGACAGTTAAGAACGATGTCCAAACTGCTGCATTTAACACGGACAGCTACAGAGCAGAAAACAGAGCATCGTTTCTTTTGACTGATTTCCCTCGAGCCAAATAATGGCTGGGATTGTCACCCGTGCTTTATGCAAAGGCTGCTCCGGAGGGTGTCATAGAAATAGAAAATGACTTGTCTACATGGAGATCAATGGTCGCACAAAATTGAGTAATTGGAATGGCGTACCGAAGATATTCAATAGAAATGATTTTAAATTCCATCAAACACTTTTTTGAGTTTAATTGCAAACCACTGCGAGCTGATACATTCGCATGTCGCTGACAACGATGCACAAAAAGTAGGGAAGTTTAATCGTGGCACAGGTATGTAGGATAGTGATTGTACGTTCGGTTAAGAGACGCTAAATCCTCTTATGATGCAGTTTCTAAGTCAGGAATAAGAGTGTCGTTGAAAAAATGAAGGTCACAGGGGGAAATTACAACATACCAGCGGATATTTCGCTGGGGAAACACCCCAAACATTCCTGTTTTAAATTTCAGCAATAAATCGGCTGTAGTGACTGACACAACTCAATTGATGATTGGAAAACCAATTAAAATGGCGTTATCTGACTTTAAAAAGCATAAGCAAAAATTTTGTTCCCAACATTCCGTACACAGCGCTAATGTGCTTACCAGAACAGCAGAGATTTCAATGAAAACGTACCTATGCAGTTTCTGTTCGATAAAGTTTTTTCTATCACTGAGTCCAATCACTGTTAATTGGGAGGATGCTCTTTTAGTCTTTGAATGACCACTAATTCCAATTAAATTTATTTGCAATAAATTGTGGAACGAAAACCATAATACTTTTACACAATTCATGAATCCGAGTAAGTGCCAGCTAAACTTTTACTGTATCATGTGCTCCTGTTAGAGTTTTCGCTTGTCATACACTGTTTTTGAATGTAAATTTATAGAAAACGGGTAAGAAAAATTCATCAAACATCGTTTGTGGATAAAGGCTTGCCTAAATTACCACTGAGTTTACCATACCTGTTTTAGTACTGCTGGAGCAACTGCTCAGGTCGTATTCACAGTTACTGTTGTAGGTGTTGAAGTCACAGCAATCAAAGCCACCACCTACTATTGTACTGAGATAATAAAGGTGGTGTGCAATGCTCTCCGACTTTTATGTCCGAGTCTGCGCTTTCCATTTTGCATCCAGCTGGACAAAGTTCATGTCTGCGGTTATCTTTATCGGTGAAAGAGGATTTTTTTGGCCCCGAATTGGGAAATGTAGCTAACAGTTTTTGCTTTCTGGAGGTAAGTGACAATTATTGGTTTATGTTAGCATTGTTTATTGTTTATTTTTCTTGTTGATTATGGTCTTTCTCTTATTTTTCTTTAGCACTATGGTATTGAAAGCAGTGACTTGTTAGTTGTAGTGGGTAAGTGTGTGAAAACGCACCAAAATCAGGCAACAAAGCTCAATTATTTTGCGTCTGTTTTAACATTTTCCAGTTGATCTCGTTCCTGGTGTGAAATAAGTTCATTTATAAAATCAGTAAATTATTTATGTAAAAATGTATCTAAATTTTATAAAGTTTATGTCAACGTTTACATCTCCGTTCAAAAGTTTTTCTGCCTTTTATATCTTCTTGCAACTTCATTTTTGTCACTGGTCAACTTTTACTCATATAAACAAAATTAGTATGCATAATTTCTTCCATAGGAGTAAGATATTTTTTGTTTCGTAGATTCTATACCAACTTTACTGAGTCTACAGTATGAAGATGATGCTACATTATGATAAACGTCTGATCAGAAAAGAGCCATTTAGTATGCGTCACAGACAGTTTCTGGCTAGTGTTAATGGACTCCTCTTTGCCCCTAAGTCACTGGTCAGGATGCAACCACCTGCTTTATGGACTCCATTAACGAAAGTTCTCTTTTGATCCAATGTGCTCCTGTCTCTCTTATCAGCTGAGTAATGTTGACCGAGATAATCCAAAGTATCAGCCGCAGAAGCCTAATGTGTTCAATTTCATCATGGGGAATGAACTTGGTACCTTAGTGCAAAGACGTCTTCCAAGACGGCTTGATTGTTTTGGCAAGTAATTTTGCTTATTCGCTTCTTAATGGTTTCAGAAGTGTGGTAAGGATAATCGTCCCTGAAACTAAAGTTAAGTTAGCAAGGTGATCAGAGGTTGGGTTCATTCCAATAAAAAAATAATAGCTGAAATACCGTGCCGCCCTTGTTTAAATTCATGTTTTTTATTCGAGTGTGATTTCAGTGTATTCTTTGGTGACGATTTTCCGTATTCATATTACCACGATTTACTAATGCTTACTTATAGATTCTGAAATGTTAGATGCGTTAGTTGCTCAAATTATACATTAAAATATGGGTGGTATGCAAAATTGTACAAAATTTATTTGTGCATTTATACGTACTATGTCAGGTGTCAATCGGAATGCGCTACGTGTAACTCTAAGGCATGAATACTGTTCGTCTTGATTAATAAAAAATCAAAGTAAGTTGTTCATAAAGTATGTAAGCAGGAGTACTGGTACGTAGAACGTAGGCCTTCATATCTCTCACTACACTGTGAGAGTAAATTTATTCACTATAGAATAGAAAATTTCAATGGTAATGCTATTAAGAGTTTTGCTATGTCCTGTGCAAGAAGGAGCGCATTGGTAATAAGTTGCACTGCTCCGTCAATTCATTTTATACTCACCTACGCGCTTTAAAATGACAGACAAATAACTAGAGTGAGAAGGAGTAAACAACCTCCAGGAACATCAGCATCAGAGACAGTAATAGCACCAACGAAAGCCAGAGTATCACCAGAGTAGAAGAAGAGCATCAACAACATAATCAGACGCATTTCAAAAGCCATTGTGCTGAAAGGATCTCCAGAAGCACTCTCGTGGCCCATAAATCGTTCCAGTCAGTGTCAAATTCCAGCCCAAAAGGAAGGAAGTTGCCATATATTTTGGCTGGTTCCTTGTCGACAAATCTCAGCTAATTGCAAAAGATTAGAAATGACGGGGAAATTGCAGATAACTTGGTAGAGCTGACAGCTTGCGCTGGAGCACAACAGAGCTGGAGGGATCATCTTGGCTGGGGCCGACATAATTAGGAGTCATCATTGGAACACACACACGAGTCTGTGTAAAGCAAGAGCCGCAGTATTTGTTGTACATTTTAGATTTCACAATCAAGACTGCCTCTCAACAGTTATTAGTCGCGAAAATACATATATGCTTCACTGATCCACCATTGTCACATTCTGAAAGTAACGATATTTCAGAACAAAATATCTAGGATGATCCATACCATATTTTGACATAAATAAAATATTAGCCGGATTACGCCTAAAAGAAACCGCTCTTTCAAGCAACTTTGAAGAAAAATACTTAAGCCTGCTTCAGCCATCAAAAAAGTGGTTAAAGTATCAGGTGTATTATAAAATTAGCTATTTCAGCATCAATGTTTTTTCACATTTTTAATATAATTAGTAAGTAATTTACGTAATGAAGTATTGAACCATGTTTTCTAAAGAGTCTCTGCTACTTGTGAACTTTTGTGTTTCGTGTATTACTCACAGTGAGTATCTCACGAAAATGTTAAACTAGAACCAAAGTCGAATTTCTCACATTTCTTGGAAATCCATTCTTTTTGCTTATTATCTTCTAATATCGTATTTAATTGCGAATGAAAAGTGAAACATTATCTGTTATCGAGATGAAACCTTTATCATATCGACAGCTCTCTAGACGAGAAAATCTCTCCCAGTAAAATACTCGTAAACGAAGTAAAAGAAGCAGTGCAACGCTGCCTCTGTACAAACGCTGCCTCAGTACGTAAGCTGCCTCAGTACGTAACGCTGCCTCAGTACATAACGCTGCCTCTGTATGTAACGCTGCCTCTGTACAAACGCTGCCTCAGTAAATAACGCTGCCTCAGCACGTAACGCTTCCTCAGTACGTAATGGTTTTTACAGCTGCAGCCAGCAACACTACAGAATGGCTGCAGTACTCGGCGCTAACCACTGCAAGAAATGGTTGCTGCTCCTGATCGTGTTAATAAGCAGGCAGCAAAGGTAGCTGAGGCTCCTCGACCATTTTCTAGGACCCAATATAAAAAGGACACGGTCATATGCCTCAGCTTCAGCCCCTGTGGAGAAACCTTGACTCTGATATGGAATAATCGACTTTTGGAAGCGC
This sequence comes from Trinorchestia longiramus, assembly GCA_006783055.1. Classification (NCBI taxonomy): domain Eukaryota; kingdom Metazoa; phylum Arthropoda; class Malacostraca; order Amphipoda; family Talitridae; genus Trinorchestia; species Trinorchestia longiramus. The sequence continues at coordinate 424,130 of VCRD01000060.1, forward strand.
CATCTGACTAATCAGAATTTGTTTCCTTCTGTTCTGCCTTCCATTGCACTTTTTCTGAGATGCATCGTTATGGATTGCGTCACCATGAGTTTTATATATTTCTGCCAAGTCTCTATCTTTATTTTTAGAAGAATATAATTTCATACAAAGTACAACCTCAAAATCAAACTTTTTTTCCTCTATGTCTTCTTTCTCCAATGCTCTTTCATTCGTTTCTGCACATAGAAAAACAGATTTGAACCGAATAGTGTTTCGGCTTCATGCTGGTAGCCATAAAATATTTTAGAGGCTCACGAAAATAGCATGAGTAGCAGTGCGAAACACCAACCAACATGGAAGTCAAAAAAAAAACTTTCTAGCAGACGACAAAAGTCCATGGGAGAAACGCGCAGCTGCGTCGCCCCTAAGGAAATATTGCTCGAAGATAAAGACAGGCTCTACTGTAGGCCTACGGCAGCTGCAAAATATCGGCTTCTGGGATCCTATGTTTATCGATAAAGTAAAATTATGCTCTCATCGCATTTGTGCAAAATACTGGTAAATATTCTGAAGAGATGTTGACTGATTCCCATTGGACTTTAATTTTGAACACCCCTATAAGATCTTCAATATAAATTTTGATACAACTTGAACATTTGTTTTTGCACATTAACTTGCACTTGGGTTTCTATCTATTTATCTATGAAAATTATAACTACGAGCTAATGAAACCCCGTCACATTTTCGAGAGCTCCAATGAAGTCTGCCGCAATGTTGTTTTAAATGTTAGACTTTTTTAAGTCCTACTCTTTTTTAGAGCAGCAGCGGCTTCTGTAACTAGTGAAAAAAATTGTTGCATCTTCTGTAACCAGTAACAATTGTTGCTGAAACTTCTGCAACTATCTAGTAACAAATTGTTGTTGCAGCTTTGAACTTAGAACTTAAAGATGAACTAATATTAAATTTATGGGATCGTTCTCTTACATGAAGTCATAGATTTCTGAAGTATGATCGTAAAGATTTCCTGTTGCCAGCTCCTTCGTTTGAATTAAAATCGAGTTAATGTAATATTGCATTAAAGTATTAGATCTAAAAATACCGTGAGCAGTCAGTACTCCTCGATTGTCATGTGAAAAACTAAAAAAAAGTCGATATTTTCTCCCCCTTTTTTATTATTTACTCGTAATTGACTTTCAACGTTTAATTTTATGCCGTCCATACGCCTCTAAAAAAAATATGAAATGTATTAATATGTGTTTACAGACACAACATTTTGCAACATAGTTCCCGTAAAATTTTCAGGGTGATTGTAATTGTGAACAAATTTTGCGCGTTGTTTGTCCCAATCAGGATGCTGCCTTCATCTCAAATATTGACTGTCGTCGAGCCTACCAAATGAAGCACTCGATTTTTCTTTCAATATAGACGCCGGATTTAAATATTCTTGGCGCTGCGCAAAAGTTTCAAACAAAATTCGTCAACCTCAACCAAAAAAATCCCTGATTGTAGAAATGGCAATATGCTACAGTTTAAAGAAGTGATATTATAAAAAGTCCCCATTAAACTGAACATGTAAAAGTTAGCACTTTTTAATATAAGAGAACATTTTCAGCTTCATTCTAATCAATTAGACCACATTTCGCTTTGCGCCGTAATAAATATTTGACTCTAATCCCAACAACATTTTTCCAATAGAGGAAAATGTTCGTAATCTATTTTTCTCCAGAAGTGATTCATACCCTGGATTGTCTGTAGTTTTCACATGAGTTTAAGTATGAGTTTGCATTCATGAGTTTTGCATGAATGCAAAATAGTTTGCTAGTTTCGATAAAAGCTCGTTCCACATCTGATGAGTTATTAGATTTAAGGACATTTTTTCATGTAGAGCTTAAACTTCATAAAATCAGGAGATAAAAATTCATATGGACTTTGATATTCATGTCACTTGTATGGAAAGCTGAAGAACCTTTTCTTTCTCTGGTCTCATTGAATTTGTCCTGATTATGAAATTAAAAATAATTGACGCATATACTCACTTTGCTTTACTTATAAAATATTACGCAAGAATCGCATCAAATAATTTATTGATGCATATTCTCTCTATGAAATATGAAATATTGTTGCTTCTTTACTCTTTGTTTTGAGGAGTAAAATTTCATCATTTTTTCTGTCGTTTTACTCAGAAAGTTTTATTTAATAGAGTGCAATGAAATATGAAAGCATATTCTCGGAACTGTACTGCCATAGCAAAGGAGCAGCAGCAGCACTAGGAGCAGCAGCAGCACTAGGAGCAGCAGCACTAGGAGCAGCAGCAGCACTAGGAGCAGCAGCACTAGGAGCAGCAGCAGCACTAGGAGCAGCAGCACTAGGAGCAGCAGCAGCACTAGGAGCAGCAGCACTAAGAGTAGGACAGGTCTGTTGCTAAGTTTCACAATGCTTCACGAGCACTAAACAGAGCAGAGTAAGCAGCTGAGGAGGCTTTTGTGTTACGCCTCGAGTCCTGTTTTCTCGTTTCATCAACAGCAATGCAAAGGATATGAAGCAGCAATGCAAAGGATATGAAGCAGCAATGCAAAGGATATGAAGCAGCAATGCAAAGGATATGAAGTAGCAATGCAAAGGATATGAAGTAGCAATGCAAAGGATATGAAGTAGCAATACAAAGGATATGAAGCAGCAATGCAAAGGATATGAAGCAGCAATGCAAAGGATATGAAGCAGCAATGCAAAGGATATGAAGCAGCAATGCAAAGGATATGAAGCAGCAATGCAAAGGATATGAAGCAGCAATGCAAAGGATATGAAGCAGTAAAATGTGGCTCCAAGGACGCGTTTCAACTTTGGAAATGAATCTCCAGTGATCATTTTGTGCATCCTGTACATTTTCTCAACTGGGATTTCCTGTAACTGCATGATTGATTCTGATGTCGTACATTCAGTTTGAAGAATAAAAGTTTCAGAAAGTAATAAACCGATTTTTTGTATTGTTTTGATGTTGAAACCTCATAAAAGCACAATTGATCATCGGAGTTTTTAAAGGAAAGAACAAGACTAACGTTATAAAACTTTTATATGTGTCGGTTGACTTAGTAAGAAACGAAAAACGTTTTAGAATAAAATAGAATATAACAATAGAAACGAGTTGTTTGGTCCATCCATGGGCTGTTATCCAAGTCTTATGCCATCTAATGTAAAGGTATCAATCACTCACAGATATCTCAATCACACAGAAATTTGTCATACACACGCACTGCAATCAAACACAGGCTCCAAGAATTAAGAAGGATATAAAATCAGTACTTTATGTAACTTGGAAGATCCTTATCCAAAATTGTGTAGATGATTTTTTAATGTGGTTATAGTGCCAGCAGAAATGGTATTTTCAAGTAACTGGTTCCAGGGTGTGGCAATTTTAACTGAAAAGAAGTTTATAGGCTGGGATGTCATGTAGTTTTTACGATCAGTTTATGGCCGTTATTTCTGGTTCACGTATTTGTGTCAAGCAGATCAAAAACCAGTAGCAGCACTAACTGAGGCAGCACTAAGACCAGTAGCAGCACTAAAAGCAGTAGCAGCACTAACTAAGACAGTACTAAAAGCAATAACAGCTCTAATAGAAGTAGCAAAACTAAGAACAGTAGCAGCACTAAGAGCAGTAGCAGCACAGACTGAAGTAACACCTTCTTTCGATGCAAATTACATGAGCATTGAGAGCTGATGCAGGTTAATGTCCTGAGAAGCATCAATCGAGAGCTTACAATAATACTGGACAATTGCTCCATCAAGAGATTAATCGCTTTCTGTAGCTCATTATCTCGATGCAATGGCGCAGTTTCCAGCGCAGATTGCATTAATGCTCATAAGCTCTTATGTTCTATTTCAACTGTAACAAATAGATTGACTATTTAATGTCAATATTAAATTTGTAGGGTGTGGTCTCATTAACTTTTTCCCTGAGAAAATGCTACTTTTGCATTTTGTCTTGCAAAATACCCAAAATACTTTCTTAGGTGGAAAGTTTATACGATGCAAAAATGTTCTACACTAACCAAGAATCTTGTTCATAATATTGATCAGTAAAGCTCAAACTCGTTGAAATAGAATAAAATACGAACGTTTAGATGAACTTTGTCACTGTTCAATGACGTCAAGGATGTCAATGTGAAGATAATACATGTGACAGCTTTATTATTCAAAGCAAATTAATTTTCTCTGATAAGAAGAGGTTTCAAGGACATTAATTTTCGTATAGCTCGGGAAAATTCTAATCGTAATTTATCAGTAACTCATTCTTGCCTATTTATTGTTAGGCAGTGCACGACAACCCTTTACCGATCATACTGAGTAAAGGTCAGTTCCAAACCAGACTAAAAATATACTCCAATATATAGGCTTAGAACTATGTAGCACCTCCAGATTATAGCACCTTTCGTGTAGCAGGTCCCTTAAGACAAAAATGTTCTTTTCCGCGTCCGCAAGGCAGACCGAGATGTGACGTAACGTTCGTGTCTGATTTCCCTTGAGTGAAGCAATATCTCAGTGACGACGATGCTCATTTACGAAGAAATTGGAGTATCGTCACTTCATCGTTATATTCTCATGGACATGCAATTTATAAACAGAAATTCGACAGCCAGCACGTGTAGAGTTAAACCATACGAAATTCATGTTTCTATAAAAAGGTTTTCAGTTGCACTTAGGTAATGATTTCTGTTCTAGGAAAACTAGCAAACAACACCTGAAAAACTTCATGTATTACTTAATGAATTTTTTTCGTTCATTGTCCAGTGGACGCTGTCCTTGCAATAGAAAATTCATACCGCCTTTTGTAAAGGTATGAACCATCCCTTGTGAAAATTTTCGAGTCTTTTATTCAAAGTCTTAGAATTCAGCGAAATTTTGTATAAATCTTATGAAACACTTAATAAACATGAAAATCTACTTCAAATGTTTCAATTTAATCTGAGAGTGGCTTTATGTTTCATAATATACACCTACCGTGAGTATGGATGGATTCGTTCAATTTTTTACATTTTTCACAAATTGTCACCAATTCTACACTAATTGTTGCCGTACGAAAAGAGGCGTCTCCTTTTGAAAAAATGTTTGCGCCGGTTTCAATACTACCGACATCAAAGCTGCAAAATCAATAAACCAAACTATAAAAAATTAATCTTTTAGATTGGGATCGTTGATTCTGATGTATGCATTTTTCATGAACACCCTCTATAGTACTGATGCGTATATTTTTGAGCTTAAGAGAGCTCAATTTGAGTTAAATATTCTCCATTTGAGAGAAAACTTCAGCTAATTGTCTCATTTTTGGACGTTACGTTTTACCTGCGTTAGTACTGCTCATAAGTGCGTTTAATGAATGGATTTGTAAAAAGTAACTAAAAAATAATTAATCCGTACATAAAATACATAGTGCTATAATCCTTGAAGTATTTTCACTAGAGTTTGATGAACCACAAAATTTAATAAATCATAAATCAGTTTCTCGGAAATTCGTTTATGCAACCAAAGAACTGTCACGTCAGAAACCTCTCTTTTGATGCAAGTGAGTTTTACATTAGAAAATAATTATTTTTCTGGGCTTGGAGGAGCATTTAGCAGGACACAGAAAACGTGGACAGGCGACATAGAAATTCGAGTAGCTGGCAGTGATAGAAACCCGAAAAAATTTGCAGACGAGAGTGGTGTCGTAGTTTGCAAAACAGCAGACATTTTACTCAAAAAAGAGAACCTGTGTTTAGAAATCTGATGAATCCATCGATGAACATGGCCCGTTCTTTCTGTTAATATCATGAATCTTAAATTAAAGCCCCAGACTCTGCTACAGGCGTACTCTAAATTACTTTTTTTGACACTTGCTACTCAACAAATTGTGTTTATCACCAAGGTAGTCGCATAAGAGTATTTACAGTTTAACAATGTAACCAAAAGTCTTCAAATTCTGTTCACAAAATGTAACTTTCAACGTAGCAAGGATACTACATGAATACATATGACTCTCGCTTCTGAATGTGCATGAAGGGCTCTCAATTCTCATACACAGTATTTGCTGAAAGGAAAAAAGCTTCAAGAAGTACGAGTCCGCAGAGGCTTGCGTGACATGTCTGTTCTGCCTGGAGCTCGAACACACAACCAAGACTGATAGCGTCTTCCTCTGTGTAACTGTAAGCTGTGTAACAATGGACACCGAGAGGACAACACAAGATGTTTCATATGAGGTTCTATACAAACTAAGGAGTTCCCGTGGAAGTTCCACGGTTTAGATATGAGTAATTTGACATTATTATAAAGACGAAGGTATCAAAGACTTACGATGAACTATTGTGTTTCAAATTAACATTTTTATGAATGTATACAGAACTTCCATTCTGTATCATATCTACCAATAACATGATCGTGTACGAGAAGAAAGCTAATAACAAAAAATGTCATATTGTTTTGTAATCCAACGCATTTGGTATCCACAATACAATGCTCATAATACATGTATGTATACTCGTTCTGATTTCGGTTCAATCATTTTTCTTCAGAAATATATAAGAAGTAATGGGACAGGCACACGCTAGATTTTTAAAATAATCCAACATTATTGAAACCATTTAGTTCAAACACAGTTTTACTATCTTTAGTAAATTGTTTACATGCACATGTCTGCGAATTAGCTACCTGTAATATGTTATCAAAACGAACTATAAAGTTCATTATCTAGTACAGATGACAAACTACATGTAGTGTTATCTAGTAACCTTTTTTGCCATTTTACAAAATGATGCTGACGAAGATATACTCGGTTGCACAGTAAGCTGTAGTACCAATGATGCAAAGACAGAACTAGAGTTCTGTAGGTTTTCTACACTGGAGTGTAAAGAACCCAGTTTTATAGTTCACGTCTTACTAAGTGCATAATTCCCCATTAGTGTGTAGAAGATCCTCGCGTGTACTGTCCAAGTTTCTTCACTGTGTGTGTGGACTCGGCTGAATTTGTGTAGCAGTTGCTCCTCAAATATAATTCTCTCCAACAACAATGGCCGAAACTTCCAACAAAAGTAAAATTTTATATCTTAGTTGTTGAACAGCGCTCACAAAAAACGTACTCAGTGATAGTAGTCACGAGATGGCAAGGCTGAAGTAGAACATAGCTTAGTACAATAATAGATAAACATGACCTGACAACCACCAACTTCAATAACACCCACAAAGAACTATATACTGACAATACAAGGAACATAAATACTTTTATTTATTTATTTACCAAGTAGATACATTAAAAATCTCAAAGGTCTGTAAGATAAACTTCTCTCAGCATGTACACAATACAGAGAATAGAACGCTTTGATTCTACTTCGAGCGTAAAATTTGCGCTGTACTGTTCTGTGATCTATTTTGGCTAGTTGTTGTAAGACCGTCTGAAAAGACGAAAAAACTATATACCAACATGACAGCAAAGTCATGTTGATATATAGCCTGTACGAAAATTTGTTCATGTCATTATTATCGCTGAGCTGTGTTGTAGCCTGACACTTGAACTGCTGAGTTTGTTTTAGCCGAGTAGAAGTTACGGACTGTAAGTTCTTATTCCTGGATAAATACAACACAGAAGTACGATGCTTACTAATTCCTCAAGAAATTATGCAAACTGTGAGGCCTATTTTCAATGCCAAAATTATCAAAAAAGATTGATACTTCCTATATTCTTCTCACAACAGTTCTTTAATCGGGCTCGCTGACCAAGATTTTTAAACAAATGATCATAATATATAATATAAGCAATTTGTAACCTTACAGCTTGTTACTCACTAATGAACTAATGTTTTACTGAACTAAATGCAGGCAATAAATCCACCTCCAGAAATATACTACGCTTTATTGTTTATAACCTAATCGTTAATTTGTTCTGAAACCCTATAAGCATCAGAGTAATGGCAAAATTAGTCGTTGATGGGTTTTGAAATGCAATCAACAAGAGGCTCAACGCAGCAGTTGCTGGCACCATAAAATGTTCTATTGCATTGTCTTGATGAGCGCTTTAATTTAGGCTCTGACTTGGAAAATATCCTTTGATCTCGTATCCTCCTTCCACTGTCATTCCATTTGCATTTCCCTCCTTCAACCTTTCCTCCCTCATAGTGGATTTTTTTATGGCTTTTTTATTGCTCTCCCCTATGTTTGACTGGGAACGTTCAGTACCAAATACAGTTATAAATAACTTTTTTTCGAGGGGAAACATGTATTCATACTTAGTAACATATTTTATGAAAAATTGTGCCTATCAGCAAGACAAACCTGCATCGGCTAATGATTAGTTCGCATTATTCAGAAGTGTTTGCAGTACACCTTGTGAAGACTACCTGTGGAAGACTATTTCTGTCTTAAGAAACTGTCGGCCAGAAAGCAATACTTCAATTATTTTTATGGTAGTACTCATGTTCTTTACCGTGCAAAAATATCAATTTGTTTAGCCGTCTGTACTCACAACAAGCTCTAAGTGCTCTTTACAAAACGAAGACATTTTCTTAAAACCAAAAAGTAGTTGCTAAAGAATCTTGAGTAAACACATGAATTCATAAAAGACTTTCGCCAGCATAAAGGCTCTGTTTTCTCGTGGTTGAGCAGCTTTTGTGTACGTATGAGAACCCAGACTAATGTTATTTCAAAACTGAAGAGGAAACAAAGTTGAAACACCTGGATAAAGTTGAAATATCTAATATACAAAGTTGAAATACTTGTGCCCTTCGCGTTTATTCATCATTGACTCACCTCAAAATCAACTTTTGTTTTATCAACAGTCTTGCTCATTAGGTGAAAATCATACTCGCCTGCTTAGAGATAAGGAGAGGCAATATATGTTTTTGATCCTGTTTTCATTGAAATTCTTTCTTGAGTCTTAATTATTTCACAGGTCATTAAGAAGATTCAGTCACGACTTCGGTTTTTGTTCGTTTAATTCTGTTAAAGAAAGGACATAGGTTTGAGCACCGTTTTTTATTTGCTCACAATTAGATAGACCGTTTTTTCGGTGACTCTTCACACATTCGGTGTATTTGAGGTGAAGGTCATAAATGTAAAATAATTTTTACTAAGTTAAGAAGTTTCACTCATAAGAATAACAACAATTTTCAGTAAAAAGAAAGTACGAATGCCAAAAATAGAGTAACGAGTTACGAAAAAGCTTGCTGTTATGACAATCGATAATCGTATTCAGAATTACTGTAACTAATTTGAAACATAGATGTTTTGATCACTAAAGGCTTGATAATATTTACTGGAAAATTCAAAGTAGTAAATTTGATTTAATTTCTTTAAAGTTGGGTAGTCATTATTGTAAACTCACCTAAAACTTCTCCAATGACTTTTTCTTTACAAAATTTCGAAACTCTAACAATTAATGAACTTCAGTGATGACATTTACCACAATATTTATTGAAACATTTATGACAATATTTATTACAACATCTATTGAAACATTGATCACAATATTCATCACCACATTTATTGAAAAATTTATAACAATGTTTATCACTACATTTATTGAAACATTTATCACAATATTTATTACAACATTTATTGAAATATTTATCACAATATTTATTACAACATTTATTGAAACATTGATCACAACATTTTTCTCCTGTATAGCGTGATTGCTTATTTTTTTTATTCTATCTGTTCCCATTCAACCTCCAACATCGAATTTGCAAACACAATCTCAAATTTACGTTTATTTTTGTATGATTTTCCTCATCCCATGAAAATCCCATTCCATTCCAACTAATTAAGATGAGACTCCTATCTATAAAAGCTTCCAACGAACATAATTGTGTAGTTAAGATAGAAACTTGTTTTTCAACTAGGTATAACTTTTGCTCGACTTTCAAATGATAATTACCTATGCCCCTCGTAAACTACATTAACGGCTAACCTTAATTCCAGTCCTCTATATTTCGCAGACAAGGTAAAGCCTTAGTGACGTGCCAACTAATGACAGGATTTTCAGCCTTAGGATAAAAACGGTGGTACAGATTGGATGAGGTCACCTGGTTATCTCTTCTAAATAGTGTGTTCAACTTTGTATAACATGACATTGTTGTTATGCATGTACTGCATAATTGTTTTCAAGTTCTTTTGCTGCTGGTGCAAAGTGTATTTAGAATATCCGGAGGTAGTTTTCTCTAGAATAGGAGATTAAGATTACACCAAACTACCCTTGATGTCATATTCCTGAATTTGATGTCATTGAAATACAGGGTGTCTCAAAAAAATGTACTCACCTTTTAACCGTTGCTAACATGCTGTCTTCTTTGTGTTGCAGGTGTGAGGTTCGAACCTTTGCGAACATGATTCTTTAATCACATTTAATCATGTTCGCAAAGGTTCGAACCTCACACCTGCAACACAAAGAAGACAGCATGTTAGCAACGGTTAAAAGGTGAGTACATTTTTTTGAGACACCCTGTAATTTACGATGTACAAGATAAAGTATAGATGACTACCACTGGCATGGTCAATCCCACCATACCTCAGGTTCCTTACAATATTCTAAAGGAACATTTCAGTGTATCTCAAATACTGTATCCTAGTCAAGAAGATCATTTGAATGCCATACATTTGAAGACATCAGTGCGCTCTTCAAAGTTGCTTTGCAAGTCACATGCTTTATTACAATAAAACCTGTATAATAAAAGCTGTAGTGCATTTATTCATAAATATATTTACTGTCCCCTTCGTTGTTAAATTAGATAGGAGAAATTAATTTTAAAAAGCCGTTGCTAAAGAACTGAAATAAAGTGTTTATCTTTAGCTAACTAGTGACTTCTCAGTGGAACTGGCTTACATGTATTACAAGCATTGTAGTGTGAATATCAAAGGCCTCAGATTACTATAGAACATTGGATTTTTTTGCTATTATCCTTCTTCTCTTTTTATTTGGAAACTCCTTTGGAAAGGCTGCCTCGACAGACAAATGAAAGTAAGATATTCATTAAAACCTAGAGGGATTTGTTCACAAACCAATGTACTATCTAATCACCAAACGAACTTGATTAAAAAAAGGAACTTTCATGTTAAAGAATTTGAGTCTCTAGAGCAGTCTTAATATTCAATCGCTACATAAAGACGTTGCCTATGATCTATTTCAGTCACACGAAACAATTCTTCTTAACTGCTCTCTAATGGAGAGTACAATTGAACATTCATGTATATTACACAAATGTTCCACATCTATGCTCTAAACATGTTATGTTAGACTCTATCTCAGAGTGTTTACTGGATATGCCATTAGTCCAAAGAAACAGATGAACGAATTTCAACGGATTGCTTGTCAAAATTTTTTAAAAATACGAAATCGGTTAGAGCAATTATTTATCTTTATTTTCCTATAAATATGTCCAGGTTTATGGCGGTTTTATTGAACTTTATGGCATATTCCTACTCCTTAACTTGACCGCTGCAGTAAGTCAACATAATGTGGAAAAGGAATGAAAAATAATTTTTTAAGGGAGGTCATATTGTAAGCACAATTAATACATACAATAAATAACAGAATATCGTAACACATTATGTATAGTTTCATAAGATAAAATATGGAATAGTTCACTCTGTTTTTCGCGTGTCATTAGGGCAACAAACACACCAGTAACAAGCACGTATAGAGAAACGGTTCTATTTTTCGATATCAAAAACACCACAGGCTTACATGCCGCTTTAAAATCTTTTCAGCGTCACGGTGTATTCTCTCTGATATTTTTTTCAGCGTAGCATCTGGGAACAAAAGAGTTCTAACTTGTGAAGCTGCTGAACAATGCAAGAACAACCATCCCTACAGCTTAAATCAAATTTTTCGCTTCGATTGATCACCAACATCATCTATTGGAAACTGAGAGATAAACAAGCCCACCAACGAGCTCATAACATCAGGTCTTACAAAGCCTCGGTTATCGCAGCTGCAAAACAATCGTAGAAGCGGGCGCGCAGCTCCCCACAGATATTACTCGTCGAGTCGATAAAAATTTACTGCAAAAGAATGGAGCATCAAGATGACGACACAGTCGAAAATGTTTCCTGTTGTGGTATTTCCAATACCGGCTCGTAATGATGTATCCTGAGCATATTGTCACTGAAAAAATGCATCAGAAACAGCAGTGCTAATGTCAAAGTGAGTTTGACGTTATTTGGCTTAAGGAGGTTTGGCTTCGTTCTCCTCGCAGCGATTGAATTTTTTCATTTCAAGTGCGATTTCCAAGCGAAGTTTGTACCTCTTGTCCTAACAAAGAACAAGAAATTTCCATGTAATATACTGACAAATAGATTTGATAGTTCGTGTTCGCAATGGTACTCTGTGTTTCCGAATAAGAACATCCTTTCGGAGAGTCACACACGTGAAGACAGAAATTAAAAATGCATCAGAGCATTTTACCTCGTTGTGTGTCTCAAAATTCAAGTAAATTAACCAATGCTTTTAATAACCACTTGCAGTTTATTTTATTACCCTAGTGTACAGCTTTTAGTTAAAGTTAATACATCCCATTATATCCTGAAGCGCTTAAAGTTGTGGTTCATGAGGCGGAATCAGGAAAGCTCACCCCGTGGAGTTTCTATGTTTTGTTAACGCAGCATTGTTACAATAACAGCCTGGAGAGATATAACTGCATGGCTTCTCTTACTGAATGAGTAAGCTATCATTTAAGATGAAGATCTTCGTAAATCAGATACGTCAAAACTTTTATCTCGGATGAGATTAGCCATACCAATGATATTGACTGTTGAATAGGCATTGAATATTTGTTCGATAAAAATTCACCACCTACACAACTGCCCTGATTATTCGGAAGATTTTTAATTATTTTATTACATTTATTTACTACACAACTTCACATCAGCAACTTCAAATCACTTATGAAATCGACGACAAAATGAACGATATCAAAAATATAATTCGACCACTGTTTCCTTAACATGAAATTATCGATATTTTTATTCAACCAAGGAAGAAGAATGCACAGATACGATTTCTTCGATATGAATAGCAGGGCTGTGTATCTTCCTCTGCGTAAGCTTCTTTTCTCCTTTCCGTATGTTTCTGCCAAGCCTAGAGCGGAATTGCTGGCTGCAGCACCGACTGCCTGGGTACTTCGGAGAGCTGCCTTCGCTTCTATGGCACACGTCGCCCATAAATTTGGCATGGGGCTGGGTGTTTCAGTCGCGTCGTAAAGCGGCCCATCACGTGTCTGCATATAGTGATCAACAGTGGGAACAAGGCACTCGTATCGAGTATATGTATCTCAGTGGTGGGAGTAAAACACTGGTATAGAATCTCTGTGAGATGGGAGCAGGGCGATGATATTGAGTATATCTCTTTGTGAAGACCAAGCCGCTCGTATCAAGGACAACTTTATAGTGAAAATCTGTCACATGTTAATACTGCGTCTGACATTCTTTATTCTGTACGAATGAAATAAATTTGAAATTATTCCTAAGACTCTATTTCTTTCACTCACTGTGTATTAACACTTGATTAAAAATAATTAAAAACCAGTAAAATATGGCGTACCATCTGACGCCATTTTACTATTTCGGTTACCCATCCAGTTTCTCCTTCACTTGCGTTCTTAACTGCTCTATTCATTGCAGTAACTGTCTGGATGTGCATTCCAAGTGCAAATAAACAATCTATGAAGCTTGAAATCTTAGTTCAAACAACGCATACAGACAGTAACATTGCCGGCACAGTCCCCAAGGGAGAAATAGCATCTAGCAAACCATCCTCAGAATCTTTCTAACTACTACAATTCAGAAAGAAGTCTTTATTATCCGAAATTTATTGCTTTGTGGATCTATTGCTATGATTCTTCATGTTTGAACTACGAGGATGTTAATCTTCTGCAAGTTATAAATTTACTTATTACTTTTTAGAAATAGTAAACTAATTTTATTAAAAATCATGTCATGTACAAGACTTATTGTAATGTTTCTATGATTGGCAATTTACTTAAGGTGTACACACAATTTGTTTCAAATTTTTTCTAGAATTTTAGCGATGCACATGCAGATCATCAACATCGATTAGAAGAAGAAAAAAAGTGTATTCATAGTTTGGGAGGAAACTACCGTATTCTAATTCTAAGGGACTTTTACTAAAAATCCCAACTTATTCAGAGCGTGAAACCCTGTTCAATCCGATGTTCCTACACGCTAACAAATTTTGCTGCTGTAAAAAATGTAAATAATTAAAATGTACATCATTTGCAACAACCGAGTGAGCACTCCTGAATTCAAATTTGTTCAACTAATTTTCAGGTTTATCTGCATGAAATACGAGACACTTACTCTTTGATGTCGAAAACAGTTTGAGTTTTAGTGCTAATGGCCTCACAAAATGTCGGTATTTACTGTTCTGTTTTTTTTTCTTTAGACTAATGATAAAACCACTCAACACAAGCGCAGGCTCTGTCAATTACATGATTGTAATTTATTATTAAAATATCTGACGTCGGTTCAGATCCGCTACTCAAACACATCCCAATTTTTGTATAGCTAATTTTTCTGTTATTTCATGTAGGAAAAAATTCATTCATGGATTGAATCAGAAAAATATATAACGTTGAGGCACTATAATCTTTTAAAAACTAGCGAACATTAATGTTCAAGTTTTAAAATTCATTACTTCGTTTTATTTTCATGCGAAATAAATTATTGATTCTTCTTAAATTGACGTCATTGGTTATAAATTGGACAATATTCACTTTAAAATCAAGAATACAATATTCACTTAAGAATATTCACTCAGGTTTTTTTGCCTAAGCCTCGATAAAAAACGGTATGCTTTGAATTAAATTTCTTCAGTGTATCCAGACTGGAAGGATTCTTATGAAACGGAGTAAAACCAAAAAAATTGTCTCGTTTCATTTTAGATTATTCTTTTTTTCATGACCCAAACTTGAGATATGTTCGTCCTGCATTCATTAGACATGTTACAGTTTAGGGTACGTTAAATTAGCTGTGAAATGTATGTTAATATAGTATTCTGCTCTCGATGGACTACGAATACATTCAGATGAAAATTTAAGAATATATTAAGTCCTCAGCCAAAAAGTTTACAGCTGAATGAGTTTACCATTTTCAAGCCAGACAATTTCTATTATGGTTTTACAAAAAAAAATTGTTTCTAGGGCGTGTAGAAGAATAAAACTGATGAAATCGCCGAGAAATACTATGCTGGACATAATACAAATGACAATACGGACTGTGTGTCATATATAGGTTTATAAAATGTTCTGTAGAATTGAAATTCTTGTTCCTCTTAAGATACACTCAAGTAGACGACAAGATAAAAGATTTCCGCATTGCAACTTGGTGACACAGCACACGCAGTTCAGCAGTGAGCTCACGCGTCGTTCTTCGAGTTTTGTAAACTTCGCCATACTTTCCAAGACTAGGAGACTGACGAGAGACGTTTTTGCACTCTTGAAGACGTAGCCACTTAAGGCTGCGCAAAAACTGAAGTTACTTTGGCCGTATGTAAGCCGAAGGAATGTGTGTACAGGGATGTGTTTAAGCTAAAGAAATATCTTTACACTTGTGACAAGTCCCTTCTTTCGATATTTTGTGAAGGCATGCTAAAACGGAGTTCCATAAAAATAGCCTTTAGTTGTTCTCCGTACAAAAAGTTTTATTCAGAGTACATGATATAAATATATACAATAATTCACGATAAGAAAGCAATAAATTATCAGAACAATCAAGTAATCGTTATTACAAGTTGTCTAGTTACGGTACCGCAACTAGAGACTTAATATCTCAGTTCAGATGAATCATGCAGCAATTTTGTAAAGAAAAAGCGCCGCTACTTTTTGTAAGATACGAAAAATTTTAATCAATAACTAATTACTTCCACAAGACAATGCACTGGGAAAGTAAGCAGGGGGTATAGCATCCTGGGTCTCCGAATACCTCAGTTCTCTCTCTAATGAGTTCTATTAATCCCTCTGTATTGCATGCTGCTTGTTGACTGAAGCTCAGTCAAGCTGGGATTTGCAACTTTTGATGCGAGCTTTCGCACAACGAAGCAAAATTGAAAGAAACGTTCTTTTTAGGAGGAAAATAATCCCAAATATGGATAAATTCAACTGTAGAGCTCTTCGTGCAATCAAAATCATTAATTAATACTCGGAAACATGGCATATTCATGCCTCGCATGAAAACAAGTTCATTATGCGGTCGTCATAATTAAGCCAGGACCTATGCTTGTAGCATGTGAAACAAAAAGAATGAATTTAAACTTGAAGGAAATTAAATATGAGAGAACTTCAATGCCGGGAAATTTGACATGCGAGAAGACGTATGTGAGGATGAATTTTAAGATGACGTCATCAAAACTGGAAGCTCAATGTAGACTTATTAGTGTTTTTTGACACATATCGAAAATTTTAATGTTTTCATCGTTGCAGTGAAATAATGGCACATTTTATATTCTCTAATAAACAATGCTTTAATTAGACGAAGGAAACTCTTAAACTACTATTCAATTACTTTTCATTTTCATTAAATATTTTGCTATTTACTTCCTTCAAAGTTAACCTTGTATAACTATAAAATATGTTCTAACGACAAATTTAAAGTTTTAGAGTAAAAATGAACCATGTACGACGCAACGTTTTACAAACTCTCAGAGACAAACTACTCCAGCATCAAAACTCCTAAAAGTAGTCTACGGAATGCTTGTGAAACATTTCATTATATGTTGAGCAACTCTCCATTGTGTTGACAGTCGTAAAAGACAGTTCACCGTCACAGTTTCGGAAATGAATATTCTAAAAATTAAACGGAACAATAGTTTGACGGATGAGCAAAGATGCTTAGGACCAGCTGCAGTGCAGGATCTGCTGAATGCTAAGAAGGAAAATCTTTTTTCTGAAGAATGGAAGTAACCTCCATGAGCTCCTCGAAAATGAACAGAAATTGATTAAAATAAACGATGAATATTTTAAACCCAATTGTCACCTTCTAAATGAGTTCTAAAATTTTTGTGAGCTATGCAAATAAATAAATATTTTGTCATGCTGTACTGCTGAACTATGACCTGTAATTATTGATTTCAGATTTTTGAATTTGTGGAAACAATAAAAACAGACTCCAGTGTTGCAAATCACATCTGGTATATTATTCATAGGTCGTATGTGCCTGTGTAGGATGATGTATCTCATTATTTATTAATTATTCGTTAATTTACACTATTTGTTTACATTTTCCTTTTATTCCTACTCAATACATGGTATGCTGCTGAACTATGACCTGTAATTATTGATTTTAGATTTCTGAATTTGGGGAAAAAATGCAAAGGTATACCCTTAAAAGATTTTGTTACTTATTTTGGTCAATCTTTTAGAATTCTATGAAACTTTGTATAACACTAAATTAGCGATTGAAAACAAGAAAAAATAATTCTAATGTGTCTCATTTCATCTGGTATACTATCCATAGGTCATAGGAGCCTGTGTAGAATGATGCTTCTCATTTTTTGTCAAGTAATCGTTAATTTGCAGTTTTGTTTCCCTTATTCCTTTTATTCCTACTCACTACATGGTATGGTGCTGAACGAAAATCTGTAATTATTAATTTTAGATTTCTGAATTTGTGGAAAAAATGCATAAATAATTCCCTTACGAATTTTTTTATATTTTATGGTCAATGTTTCATAATTCTATGAAACTTTACATAACAATCTCCTATCGATTGGAAACATGAAAAAATGACTCAAATGCTGCTAATTTCATCTGGTAAAGTATCCACAAGTCATAGGAGCCTGTGTAGGATGCTGCATCTCATTTTTTGTTAATCATCCGTTAATTTGCACTACATGATTGCGGTTTTCGTTCTATTCCTACTCAATACATGCTATACTGCTAAACTATGACCTGTATGGATTGATTTTAAATTTTTCAATTTGTGAAAAAATGCACAAGGTATTCCCTTACGAAATTTTTTCACCATTTTTGGTCAATGTTTCAGAATTCTATGAAATATATTGCTGTTGACTAGTGAAGAATTTTAAAGCCTTATAGTAAAGCAGCTTTAAGAACACATTACGTATAAATCCTCCATCCCCGCGAAACATTTCGGAGTTTTCATGGCAAAAAGAAGCAGTTTCTCCATGAGCTCTATGGGAGAAACATCGTTTCCAGCTCACATCCTCCACATTGCGTTCAATTTGAGAGAAGTAACTCAAAATATTTTTGGAAATATTAAACAGGTCATTGGATTGACCTTGAAATAATCCTAATTCGCTTTAACGTTCGAAAGAAAATTCCATGAAGATTTCAGAATGAGAATTTTTTTCGAGTTTAACAAAATCAGTAGAAGCCTTCGTGTTTAACCTTGCTCTCATGAGAAACATAGAACGTTATCGTTGAAATATAAACATTGTTTTCTGGTACGGTATTGTCATGTTCAGTGCTATTTCCACGTTCTATTCGCCAACATTTTCATGTTTAATATGATTTTCACCACCTTTTATTCTTCGTTTTATTCGACCACATTTTCATATTCAGTGTCATTTCCAAGATTTATTTTCAAAATTCTCATGTTCAATATCATTTCCACGTTTTATTCGACCACATTCTCAAGTTCAGTGTCATTTCCAAGTTTTATTCTTCAAAATTCTCATATTCAATGTCATTTCCTTGTTCCTTGGAGCTCCACCAAAAAAGGTTCACCGCCTCCAAACTGTGTCACCCAGCGTACTGAGTTACAGACACCTCCAGCATGCGGGCACTTGGAAGCCTTCACGGATTGACAGCATCTCATCCTCAACTTCAAAAGACAACACAGTGTGCCACCTTAAGAAATTTATTATACATCATAAAGGAGGCTAAGATATTCAGTGGTTTCTACACAAGGTTCTCAAATTCCATAAAATGTTCGAGAATCAGTGAAAATATTGAATAACGAAAATATTTCATGTCATCATAGATGCAATTTTGATATAAGTATATTGTAAACAAGCGGCATGATTTTTCATAACTTTTAAATGACAGTGTCAGCCTGTTTGAGATCACAAAACGGAATTTATTTCCAGTTTTGAAACGAGGTTTTATGTCAAAAAGAAGTCTATATCCACGGATGTGTCTGAGCGCGCTTCATTCTAATTTAAAATTAATTGTACCAATTATATTTCCAGGTGAAAGACATTTGACGACTATAATTTTTGGAATTTTAAAAATGATTTTAATTTTGGAATGTTGAGAGCATTTATATTAATGAAAAGCTATTTAAACTGTTTATTTGTCCCTGCAATTAGAAATCAAAATTCTTTCCTATCTTAAGAAGACCAACTAAAGCAATTTCAAACTAAGAACTCGCCTGCAACTTCTATCAAATCTTCTTTTATTAAAAATGAACAGAATTGGAGACTGGTATTTGGAATCAAGGCCCCGGATGAAATCTTTCAATTCTTGCTTGTGACCTCCTCTGTCGTTGCCTGTGATTGCTTTCTGCTGGAGCAAAAAAGTTGATCCATCTCGAAGCTTCGTCAGCCAAACTTCTCTCACTTCACTTTAAAGTTTCTTCAACTTTGACCCTAACTTTGATTAACTCACTCATTATTGTTCAGAAATTTCTTGAAGAGAATAATCATTTTCCTCATTCTTATTTGCATTATATGAAATATCCAAACAACACTTAAAATAATTTTGCCTTCGGTTTCATAACATAAGCGTTGTCATCTGAGTTTGCAAGGATTTTATCGACAACCTCATGCCCTTTTTATTCTCATTGCAAGTCTTATACCAAGGCCTGAATAATGGTCTAGGTTATTTGTGATGCTTAGTTTGGCAAATATATTGCCCTCTTAACGAGCTGCCTAGAGTAGTTCAAATTACCCACCTTATTCTAAATAGAAAGCTTGCCATCGTGTGTTATTGAATGCACCTAACAGTTACAGCATTGCTTGCTTTTCCTACATTCAGAAGAAGTGGCAGATCTCAAGTTGATGTATTCATCCAATCGATAAAACACAGACCTCGTCATGCATGTTGACCTTTACATCGGTCAGCTGATAACTTGATAAATATACATGCACACGAGCCACAATATTTGGAAACTGATAGGAAAATGACAAGTTGTTTGAATGTTCAATATTTCAAACCAATACAGGGTAGTCGAAGGGAAATGAAATTATTTAACTATCGTTGTCATTTCTAACATCATAGGTAATACAATGTATGACACAAACCTTTGTGTTTGTTTCTGAACAAACTCCATGGATATTTCTAACAGAGAATTTCAAGTACTCAAAGAACAGTTTTCCCTCGATCTCACCGAACTGCCTACTGTCAAATTTCCACCCCTAGCTGCCAATTCATGTTTGGTATCCAAACAGAGACGGAAATTGGATTTCTCGTTCAAATTCACCCGTTGGAAGCTTTTGCTGTACTTCAAAAGCTCTAACTAGACGGGGCAGAGATTAGAATCTCAGCTTGTTGGGTAGGTCAAAATAACTTTACGAAGGCCAGCATTACTTTGGCTCCATAAGAGATCTTGTTTGTGGCGTTTGAAATATCTTGACGGAGTTTGGTTCAGAAAAATACGAAAGATACGTTTAATGTACTACTGTCCAAAAGTTAAAAATACGATGACTGGAACAAAACGAGCTATCTAATAGTGTAGAACACAATACCTGTCATATCAATTCTCTTGCAAGACTGTCTTCAATTGATCAGGCAAATTCTATCTTGCACTACAAAGGACATGCAAGTACTCTTCCATGTCTGACAGTATAACACAACACAAGCAACATTGTATTTCTCAAGTAGTAACCACATAACGTAAATATTACCAGCATTATATACCTGACATGGTAATACACAAAGATACCATGTCAAGTTCTTCCGTATAAATCCCTCGCAATACCCAATCCAAGAATTGCTACATGAAATAAACTAGATTCCAAGTCTCACTACAAACCAGATGAAGTAATTTTGTTCAACACTGCATTCTTTGTAGATAGTCCACTTCACGCTTCTTACACAAAAAATATATTAATTGTTTACTCCAAACAACTTACAATGAAGCACGGCATTTACTTGTTTACGTTTTAAAAATTATGTTTTTCAGGTGTAGGCAGAACATGTAGTGCAACTCGAGGTTTTAAATGAAAACTTTTCCATTGCCAAGAGGATTTGAAGTTTCCTTTACTTCAGATTCTCCCAGGGTACGGATACGCAGTTTGCACAACTGACGGATTCTCACAGCAGACCCCGCCTTGAGAGGGCGAGGAGCTGTTTATTTTGGCAATGCCACGTGTGACTGTAACAAAATTGTCTTCAGCCCTCCCATTTGCACTCGCTATTCTGAATTAATTTTTTGTTTTGTTACTAGAAGTCGGGTTGAATTAGAATTCATAGCAATTCTGCTTGCAAACATATAGGAACTGTACAACTTAACAAGAACTTAATGCTATTCCATATGCGCATGCAAAATCGAACAAAGCAAATTGTATTCTGAAAAGATATTTCAAAAAAAGGTTTCATGTCGGAAATTTGAAACGCGTGCACAAAAACTGATGTCACACTCGAGTTATCATGCAAATTGGGCTGCGGTTTGGGACGTCACGACTGACGGAGCTGCTCGAATTTTTTCTCGTCCCGGAAAATTTCCGATGTTGTGATGGACGTTTCGTGAATTTGTTGCTGGAAGATATTCCAGGTGACTGGAATACATTTCATCCCCTTTGAATTCCTCTAGGCATTGGCCATGTTGTTGTGTTGCACTCCGATGGCACTTTGGAATTCGATTTTCGAGCTTTTTTCAATAACGTACTTCTGTAATTCTGAAAAATATCGGTGAGTCCATCGATGAGACTCCCCTGTTTTTGGGCTTGAGGCTCTCGAACATTACTTTAAGTAGCCCACTGTTAAAATGCAATTGCAGTCTTAATCTCTGTAGTTCTATTTTGTTGTCGTGTCTTATCAAAATAAATTACAAAAGATTAACAGAATCATAGCAGTGACCTAATAAAATAACTGCAGGTGAGACTCTTATGTTACATCAAGAGCATTACAATCCCACGAAACGGGCCAGAATTATTTTTGCATTCCTTTTACACATTGTCAAGGAACATTCATTATTTGAGAACATTTAAAACAGATATTATAAAACATTATTTAAACGAGTATAAAGCAAGCTCTATCCTCTCCATGTTTAACTAGCGCATGTCAAGTATTCTCTTATCTATGAAATCCTTGATCCAGATTTTACAAAAAACTAAGCGTAAGTTTCGTTTATCAAGTCAATTCCAAAGCCATTTAAGGTAAGTGGCTTGAGCACTCCTGGTGGCACAAGCATTCAAAATGCTCAGGTTTTATTCGTGAGTCTCTAGCAGTCATATTTCAAGCTTCTATAGAGCTGAGAACTTTCTTCAAATCCAAAAAGATACCTTTGGTCATCTGGGTATATGAGATTGAAAATGTGTTGTCGATCATCGGTAAAATTGCCTCCTAACTAAGTAAAATCAGATTATTTTCCTAAGTAAAGCTAATTAAAGGAAAACATGCATTTTTAATCAGTTGTTAAATTTGTTGATAGATGGCTGTCGAAACCGGGAAAAAAGTCAAAAAATGAGTTAAGTGATCATTTATCTTTTAATAACAAACTTGGTAATCAAGTTTCTTAGGATTTGAGAATATTTAAGTTGTAATTATTGGGTGATGAACTTACGAGCATTTCTTATATAACAAGCATTTCTAACTCATAAATGCCTCGAGACGACAGTAGTGTTCAGCAGAAGATCTCACTGGAATTTACATTACATTTATATACAAGCAGTTGAAGAGTAGATGCAATTATTAATTGAGGTAGTATATGTAAAAAAATTACAAGACAAACAAAAATACTGAAAGGAAATATGACAGAAACAAACATTTAATTTATATGGTAGGATAACAAGAATAAAGTACTGTAAATTGTGTATACAGTAACTTGCTTGACATTTAATTTGTTAACGTACGCAATACATGCATACAGCTCTCACAAGCTCAGAGGATTTCAGTTATTCTTTTCAGCTTAGAAGATATTGTGCATGTCAATCCTTATCATCGCTGAGTAAAATGTTTAACTATCAGGTTGTCCAGAAAGTTCGCTCCAATTTTTAGTAGTTCATCTTTCGACTTATTTTAGAACATGTTGGAGTCAAGAGAATAGGATTTGACCACTTTTCCATTTAGAGAACAGTTTAAACTATCTTTTCATGGAAGAAGGTTTACGATCCTATTACTTGTATTAATTCTGTAACCCTTTAGAATGAAAAGTAAAAAGATTCATTTTCGGCACTTAATGCTTTACTTTTTTCATAAAGGTAAAAATACCATCGTTGTCATTTTTATTTGAGAAAGTATGAATTAGAACATAAAAGCACTTGCAATTGAAACACCTATGTTTGAAAAAGCATGAACATGTTTTCGTTCCTTGGCTCAGCATCGTGACAGAATTCCATTGCACAGGTGGTTTATGCCTGGGAAACGGTTCCATTCCTGGAAACCTTTAATATTCATATACAGCATTCATAATCCATATTCTAAAGTAAATGGAACTATCTGCAACATTACAACCCACTAAAATAGCATTTCATTAAACTTATAATTTTTGTCCTGCATTTCCCTTCAAGAACAACCAGCTTCTATTTGCTCCTGGCAATGAAATGATTGCAAAGGTCTCATAATTCCTTGGAACTTCATTCTTCAGCGCAAAGTCTTTGCCTGCCGCTAATTAAACTTCTTTAGGTGCAATGAAGTTCTAGAGAAGCCGCTTTGTGTTTCAGATGACATTTTTGAGCGGTCAAAATGCGTAAGAATCATTTAGATTTCTGCACTATTTGAAACTAAATGATGATGGCATGAAAATTTTATTATGTGAAGATTTAATAGCAGTCTGCTTCCACCATTTTTCATAGCACATATACATTCATGGTCAGTGTTCAATAATAGAACTGGGCTTAAATTAGAAAGCCTAAAGGCCTCACTAGCTGTTGTTGAGGAACTCTTGGGAGAGCGTGGATAAGTGCAACGGAAAGTAAATCTTGTCATCATTTAACCACTCAGCTGAAAATTACTTAACAGCAAAGCTTAAATTTTTGTTTTAACCCTATATGGCAGTGGCACGCATTTTCAGTTCAGTTCAGTTCAGTTTTCAGATATTAAAGTTTTTTCTGTATGTTGGCTGAAAGCAACATTGTGCCATATTGGGTTAATATGTAACTTTATTAAGCACACTTTCTAAATCATTCATTTTCACCAAGCAATTCAATTGCATTCGTCCTTGAAATTGAATTATGCATCACCAAAATTTTAGAGAGAAATTTTGCCATCAGATGTTTATCTTCTTTAGAAAAATTACGTTCACACCTCCGATAATGTCATGTCACTAGTTACTCTCAATATGTCCGAATTAAATTAAAGCATATTATAAATTCAATTAGATAATCTTTTTAAATTAAAGGGTCAGTGCTCAGACTTTAAAAAAATCAGATTCGAAAAAGATTAACACGACTTTCTTCATTATTATTTCCTCACATGAAGCATAATATTTGATAGAATCTGACATCCTAACACCAACAACATTTGCACAAATTTCTCTGGAAAATATTTAATTTTCATGTCAGGACACCTAGTAGTAGTAGTCAGGCAGACACCTAGTATTTAAAATTTCCTTTATATTCTTAAAAGTGACCTCAGGAAGTAGGGATAAACTGGAGACATTGCAGAAGCTCAGTATTTGTGTGTTACTCTCCTGCACAGTTCGAGAATCTTCCATAAAATGCGCATCTCATCGCAAGACTTCGAGAGTTACGCTTGTCCACACGAGCAAAACACGAAAAAATGACAACATTTGTCGTCTCAAATGTGAACTCCTGAGAACGTCAGAAAAAGAAGCAGTGCGAGCGAGAATATATTTTGTAACAAGATAGAGAGCAACATTTTCTATAGTGTGTATTGATGAACTGACTTCTCCAAGTCTAAATAGTAAATTAAGAGAAAAATAATTATGATCGATACATTATTATGAATCCATTTGGAAGAGATTTAAAATACGTAAATTATACTATTTTCATCATTTTGAGTAAAAACACTATTCAGTTTTAGCTAGCTGGAGTCGTCATGTATATTTTTTTAACTTAAAATTCAGATAAAATTTCCGACATAAGAATGAATTTTCAAAGAACGTTTGTACATGTAGTTAATTTGTTTTATTGTTCCTATACTGAGGAAATTTCACGATCGCTCGGTATACTATATATGTCAAAGTAATGCAAGCTATTTAGAAAGTTGCGAAGGCTTCGATGAAGTTTTGACTCACGGATAAAGTAGGTGAGTCTCTCCTTTTGTCCAACGTGTTCGGGTTGTGGCAAGTTTTAATGAGGTATGTCTAAATCGCACACGATTTAAACAACTAGCAAACCACCAGCTAGGTCGACTGGTGACCACCAGCTTGGTCAACTGGTGACCACCAGCTAGGTCGACTGGTGACCACCAGCTTGGTCGACTGGTGACCACCAGCTTGGTCGACTGGTGACCACCAGCTTGGTCGACTGGTGACCACCAGCTTGGTCGACTGGTGAGCGAACTCGCTTGCGATGCGAGAAGACCCGGGTTTGAGGCCCGCTGCCGCGGTGGTCAGTTTGTGTATGACCATCGCTTTGCTAGAATTACGGCATGGGACTTGGGTACCAACCCAAGAATGGGCCAAAAGGATCGTTCCTATCGCCTCATTCTATTTTATTCTGTTCTACTGGGTTTTAATCTAGCTGTTCTCAATGTATGCGGAATTAATGTTATACTCATTAAAAAACAAATTCATTAGGAATTCAATAAAAATTTGTAAACACTCATTGAATGTCCCACAAGAAAAGGAATCAAAATCATTGTTGAATTTCTAGACAGTTTGATGAAAGACTTTCCAGATGATAGCGAAAAATATGTCTCATTTCTCAGAGCATATATTAAAATATCATGTTATCATAGACATTAATGTATTTAAAGCTTAGAAAGCTCTAAAGATATGCATTGCTCTGTATAGTCTCGTTTGAGTCCCTTCCTTGACCGGTGGTCCGGCTAGAGCATCAAAATCCCTTGAGGAAGTGCGAATTTCTTCTTTGTTTTGTTTTTTTACTTTGCTCCCAATCAGTATTTTTAATGTTCTGTTAATCTTTTTAATACCTAACGTCAATTAGTATCTTCCAACATTTTTATTTTTTCGATGTTTTTCTCCAACGAACAACACCTGTTGAATTTTTTTTCAATTTCCGACCAATGTATCAATGTAATTTAAAGCTCTGTAACTATTTTCCACAATATATTTCGTAGCATTAGTGAAATCAAAGTGTTCTCTACAATTTATAGCAAAATTTTTACTGTGGTGTATATTCGTTAAAGTTTATCTAAATCAGTCTGGGTACAAAATTTTATATGGCACGCCGTAAAAATTAAAATTCTGGAAGATACTACCCCTAATCTTCAAAAAACTAAGTGTATTTAAACCCCACCCACCACCATTTTCGAACTTAATGTAGAGAAAGCTGACAAAGAGAAGATAACTGAAAGAGAAGATCTTTCGCTCGCTTAAGTTGATTCTGGTCACAAAAAAAATTCTTTCATGAGCGTGTCACTGTCTTTTCTCTTGCATTTATTTAGATTTTTGGGATTGTGTGTTCCACGGTAAATTTCACAAAAATGAACTCGTTTCTCACTAGTAATGCCGTTTGCATTATAAATTTTAATGTTGGTGAGTGTATCTCATTAGTATTTATGAGCGGAAGCCTATATTAATGAATTTTATTTCATCGTGAAGAACTACTCGTCCAACCAGTAAAAAAGACAAGAGGCTTGGCAGCGCAGCGGCTTCGTGCTGCTGCAGAATTAAAATGCATTTTCTTTTCTAGACCGAGAAGGAACAATAATTGTCCCAGCGCAAATGAGCGCTAGTCATGAGTTGAACAAATTAAAGCAGTAATTTCATTAGCTCGCGCCCTCAGCAAATAGAAGAAGTTTAACATGTACGATTTCTGCAAGTGCTTCTGAGGCACGTCTAGGTCGTTAGACAACTTTTTTGTCTCCCAACACAGAAAGGTTTAAAAAGAAAATCAGAAGAAAAGCTTCCACAGTTCTAAACTTTGCACCCAATTTTGTACACATTCTTATAGCAGCAAACATCAGTGCAGCTTCAGCCCACCTGCCGGCAGAGAGCAAGTTCAAAGTTTACTTTGTAGGCACTCAAGAGCAACAGATCCTTATGACAAGGTACGGAATAGGTTCCGCCTTTAAGGGAATACGGAATGATGGAGTAAGGCAATAATGCATTTCCTCGCTACCGGAATGAATTGGTAATTTCAAATGAGAATGATTTAGCACTAATGAAGGAATTTAATGACAGTCATAAATAGGGAACCTTCAAGTAGAGACTGAAATGCATTTAAGAGCCCTAATTATTGAAAGGAGTGACAATTTTACTATTGAACTTAATTGACGTGTATCGTAAACATTGAATACTAGCGGACCCAGCCGTCAAAAATGACGGCAGAGATTTTGTGAAAATACCGTGCGTCAAAAATGATGGCAAATACTATTGGAGAGATATTAAATAAAATTACATATAAGAACACAATGCAATATATTGATAATGAGTAGCGTTACACACAAACTTAGTTTTAAGCGTATTAATATATATGATAGATTACATATAAGAACACAATGCAATATATTTAGTTTTACGTATATTTATGAAGGACAAACATTTTAATTGAGCATTTCTTTAATGACAACATTCCTAGTGAAAACTAAGACACTTAGTTTTCTACTACTGCAATTGACTCTGCAATTCGTGTCATATTCGGGCATAATGTACCCGAATCATAGGGCAATACCCCGCCGAACTCGGTATCCACGATACGGACTCCAGTATATAAGGCTTTGGATGTCTCTAATTTTTGAAAGTGACACGAAACATATAAATAAATAAATACATAACTAAATAAATATATAAACTCACGACGGTCATTTTTAGTATTAGCTTAGATTGTTCAATGCCTGTGCTGGCTTTAACGCTAATGTAAGTCTCACTGCTCTCAGTATTTACATCAGATTGACCATTATGTCGAAACACTAAATTCGTATTACTGAGTACAGTACTAAATTCTCCCAGCATCCTTTGTTAGACACATAAAAAACTTCGAAATTGTTTTATTTAATCACAAAACCTACATTAATGCCCATGATTTCATGAAATACAGCTTTTTGTTTTACATTCCCGATTCCCACCAACCAAATATGAAAACACCACCTCGATACACATTGTGCTTGGGCGGTTTTTTTTGTCCGTCCGGAAGGCGTTCTGTATTTCTTCGGCTTATGCTTCACTCTGAAATCCCTGCAGTAATTCTCCTGATATGTTTTGCTTGGCACCCTACGAAGGTTTATTTCAGCATAATTCAGCAGAGCAGTCGGTAACAAAGAAATCACACAACAGCAGCTTTATGTATAGGGTCTTGACTTGAAACTTCAGTATGAGCTCACCGTAGCAAACTGTCAAACTGATTGCGCTCCGGCATGTTGATTTTACGCTCTTAGTTTTAGAAATGAATTATGAGGTAAAATATATTATTCTGTATATTATATATTATGAGCAAAAGCATTAAATGAGTTGAGTTTATCTGCTTAAAATTATTCCATTTATAAATTCAGACACTGACGAGTTTGTATTGCAAACAATGGTTCAGAGGAGTGGGAAATTAGCTGAGATATGAAGCTCATGAATGAATTTAATTCTCCGATTTTACCATGGTATTTTATAGCTACATCAGTCTCAT
The DNA here is from genome assembly GCA_006783055.1 of Trinorchestia longiramus. NCBI lineage: Eukaryota > Metazoa > Arthropoda > Malacostraca > Amphipoda > Talitridae > Trinorchestia > Trinorchestia longiramus. The sequence goes on from VCRD01000060.1 coordinate 452,970, forward strand.
TTTAGTATTACCAATTAATATTTTACATGTATTGATATGTATTTCTCATATGCATATTTGAATATAGAACTGATCTTATTATTATAGATCTTATTTATCAAGCTTCCAATGATTTCATGAACAATAAATATTCATTATTTCACTTGATTTCCCCTTAAGCACGAATTTACCAAGAAACAGATAGCAATACATCTTAATTGTAGCAAGAAGCCCTGAACAAACTATCGAAGATCAATAACAATTGTATTAGGACTATCGTTTTATCGAAGAGAACTGCTGATCTCAGCCTTGCACAACATGATAGCCAGCTGACTCCCTGACAAAGAAAATGACCATAACGTGATGGCTAGCTGACTCCCTGACAAAGAAAATGACCACAACGTGATACCTAGCTGACTCCCTGACGAAGAGAATGACCATAACGTGATGGCTAGCTGACTCCCTGACGAAGAGAATGACTGAACAGCCCTAAAGCTGTGTGCAGTGGGTGAGCTCATTTTGAATTAGCACGTCGTCGCCCAGCAAAACTTATCATTGTGACCAGCAGCAATAAATCCTCTTTTCAGAATACAAGCCTCAGTAACGAGCAGCTTGCGTTCCAGCATGGAATTAGGCGGAGCTTCGCGTGGAACAGGCGCTGTGAAGCCAGCGCTTCATACGCTGCCATAAATCAAGAGGGCAACTCGCGTCCTCCTCCTTATGCTTCAAGCAAATGCATTACTGCACGAGGAAAATCGTGCACCTTGAAAGCACGTTCAGAAATTTGGTCAAGAAGTTCTGTCAGTATGTGCAGAGACAGATGCATTGAATTCATTTCACTTCGTGGTATTCTGTCACCTATAGACATAGTACAAAAACTGGGCCGAACTTGATGGACGAGTGACAGGTAACTTATTCTACATGATCCTGAGTTGTATTCATGCAAAAATCATTAAAACTACGAGATTGTGTCACTTTACGAAACAATATCTTATGCATGAAGAATTTGCTAATTATATTCTCATTCAAAGATTGCTAACCAATGCATTCCCTGAAAGTTTTTAGAGTGTGCTTGGTTTCGCGTAATAAAAGTCAAGCAATTTCACGTTTCTCAATAACAAAAAGAACTGAACTGAATAAAACTTTAGAGTGAAGTTTGTTAGTTCATAACTCTTATAAGTAGAATCATCTGTGAAGTATTGCTCCTTTTCTCAGCGGCGTGACATGCAAGTAAGCTTAGGCTGTCCCATTCTGTCAAAAGAAAATAAAGGTGAGTGAAACTGAACTACCCCACGTCCTTCCCCAGTGCTAACTCAGAACTTCACACATTAATGGAACCCTACAAGCTGCATCTTCATTAATTGCTTCCAGAATCCAACCAGTTTCCGATGGGAGAAATGGAACTCGGCTGTCCGACTGCGTTTTGCTTCTGCAAGTTTTACCGGCCACCCATTGTGACAAAAAATGTAAAAAATAGGCTTAAAGGTTTGCAAAAATTTCCACAGATAATGTAGTTCATTATAAGAATGAAATTCAGGAGAGGCCCTGCTAAAAAAAGCGACTAGTTGCGTTTAAATGTAGAATGGAAGATGGAGTCAGGAATAAAAACAGATGAAACACAGTCTCTTGCGGTAACCCTTGAAAAATTACTTCATTACCAACAAATTTCTACTGCAGGCACGAAAAAACTGATAAAATGCAAAGAGGAACTTTGATTTATTTTGTCAATACAAGCCGCACAAAATAGGTCTTTGGTACGTACATCTTGAATTTATGAGATTTCAATCACGCATTTTATCCTGTAATGTAACTCACCATTAGGGGAGAAGCACTATTGAGTCGCTATGACACACTATGAAACTTATGCCAATTTAGGTTTTGCATGGATGAGTGGACAAAGAAAGTGAACTTCATTACTGCATTTATATACGAAAGAACAAATGCAACTGTTACAACTTGTACATTAAAATCAATTTCAAGACAAGAAAATAATTTCGATTTTGTCTTCTTATTTCTGTTTTATAAATTTTAAGTCAAAATCGCATCAATCAGGACAAAAAAAATAAATGAAATTTCATTCATGTTCATTTTTTTAATTGATTTTTTAAACAGTTATTATAAACCCAAATCTGACATATTAACGCTGTTACGTAGAAGCTGATTTGTGTGTGTGTGAATGTCATCAGTTTAGGCAGGGAAATATCGTAGGAAACTTCCGTGTGCCAACATGCAATATGCATCTCTGCCCAATTAGTCACTGGTTAGCACCTAGTCAGACGAGCGGCAACAGCCATTCCGTTTATTGGAAGTTTTAACCGTTCAAGTTCTCAACAGTCAAACCTAATTTTCAAAACTGTCTTAACTGTGTTGTGTGCATGTAAAAATGAATGACGAAAGTGTCAGTGGTCCATTTCAACAGTAGGGTTTTCCGAGAACAAAACACCTGAGCCTCTCGCTAAGAAAATGTACGCAATATAATGGTTCTGAGAAAAAATGTGTTAGGACTGTGGTGTCCCTGCAATATATATAGAAATAGTTTGTGCAGATCCCAGCACTAGGTGATTGACGGTCGTTGTCGTGGGCACACAACAAGAAGTCAGAGATTCCAGCTCATGTTATCATTTTTACTTGAGACGGCTGCGCTTCTTGGTTTAAATAGAATAAAATAATAGCTAGAATAAAGTGGATATGTTCAGAAGCTGTAATTTTTATTTGCATCACTCAATTACGGGACTGTTACAGTGATAGCAGCCCCCGTGGTCGAGTGGTCTGTGGCCTGTGTTAGGTATCAGATCTCTGCTTCAGGCAGAAAGACCACGGGTTCGAAACCCGGCCATGAATACGAGCTGTTTCTCGTTTCGCGTCGTGAGCTCGCACTTATCGGTAAGCCCTCAACTCCCCACCCATGGACACATCCCGGGATCGTCGCATGGAGCTCATCATCATCCTCACTCTAAGAATGTTAACCTTAAGAATTTGAAAAACCAATGTACTCATGTCTATGTACTGTGTACTTGATTGGAAATAAAGTTGTTTGTTTGTTTGATCGAATAGCGGGAGCGAAATGTTCGATTCCCTCCTGCTTAAAAGCTTAATCTCGAGTTTTAGGTTATAGAAATGTAGGTCAAACGCTTGTATCGTAGTGAGGTGATTTTACAAGTGAGAAAACTGAGAATATCTTTTCTGTAGTGATATGCACTTTCGTAAAACTGTTTTTCCATTGATCAAGAGTAAAAACTACTGGAGAATATTATTGCCTCATGCGAGTACCTACTTTAGAAGAAAGTTTGACGAGTAGCTCTTTTAGAAGTGAAAATTTGAGTCAACCTTCATAATTACTAATGACACAGATTCCAGATAAATTTTTTGTGTGTATGATATCAGTAGTTGAAAACAAAATACATTACAACAGATAAAAAAGTGTACGTATATCTGGAAACCGGAGCACAAACAGAAGTATCTCTAATGCGTCCTTGTTCAACTGCAGAATAAGCTCGATGACTCTATGAAGTGACGTGAAAATACTCTTTAAGAAAAATGAGAACCAAAGGATAAAGCGAAAAGAAATGTTGACTTCTCTGACCGAATTTTTTCTTTTTTTGTTCATTGGTACAGGGTTTGGCAACATAACTTCCTTTATTAAATGTGTATTGCTTTTAAAAAAGGATGTTATGTTGCCACATCTTGTAGAAGATGGAGGCGACTTATTCCTTTTATGTGATGGGCTTTCAGTGCAGTAAAACGTAGCTCTAATCAAACCTTGGTCTTTGCTCAACCTCGTTTAAAGTATTTTTAGAGCATGCCTCTGAGACGTCAAAATAAAACTTTCCATGCACTTTCGCATATTTCAAATAAGCCTGCAATGGTTACGTGACTTCTGAAAGTTTTCCCCTTCAAATAATTGTCTGTGCCATCAGTGGTACGAGCTAAAAGCCGTTAAAACGATCTTGCTGAAAAAAACACAGCAATTTAATGCCACGAAAAAGAATCCAGTTCACGATCTGATTCAAGTTTGAATTGAGGTGTTGAGAATTTTTGCAAGTGCAGTCTCGCTAGATTGCATTGCAGGAGACATAAAATTTGCCTTTTAGCAGTCTCGTCTAAAGTTTCTTCTTTCACCGTAACTGCTGAAGAGAATTTACTCCTGTAGTGCGCTGCAATGCGGAGACGTTCTTAGAACTAGAATACATAGTTAAAACTGAGTCGTTTGCACGCGTCAAAAATTCTCTTTACATTCGTTGTTGCAAAATGTTGTTCCGGATAAAATTTCATGAACATAAATTTACCCGCAATGGTGTACATGACAGGAAGGTATTTTGAAAGAACTAAAACGAATTTAGCGCTAATGCAATATAGATGGAATAAGTTGCCTGAAAATGACATTTAGTCTTGAAATTCGATGAACTAATAATTCTTCTGAATAATTTCTGATCGTAAAGTATGATCATGATCGAAAAATCATGATCGAAAGTACGGTCATATTGCTGGAGAAAATGAGAATGAGAACCGGGACATTTACATTTATGACACCCATGAATGTTCGATGTTTTTCTTATCGTGACAATTTATGCCGAGCTTTCAGAGTTTTCAAATTTCTAATTCAGGAAGTGTAGTTTTAAAATGCCTGATAATTTACAACATTTCCCACTTTTGCTCATTTCATTTGGGACGTCAGCTGCTTTTTGGGACGCCAATTTGATGAGCAAAAAGTGCACAGGTTGTTGTGGGTAATAAATATTCATTTCCATCTGCATTTATTTTATAAAATTGTAAAATACGAAACACTGCCTGCTGGTCAAATTTTTATAAATATTGTCATTTTGTTGTACCTTGTATTATGTCGGTCCACGCTTAATAGTTAGACCTGTTTGAATGCTAGCTTTTTTAATTAATGACAGTGAAAGATAGCCCAAAATGATTGAATAACAAACCTCAAGAGTATAATTCCTGACTTCATTCATAAGACAAAGTTTTAGAGGTCACCAAACCATAAATAAATCGAGGTTACAGTTCGACCATTATCTTGCAATTTTGTTATGCTCTACAAAAACTCGATGAGAAATTTAAAGTACATAATAAAAACATTTTACATTTGTCTCAACACCATTTGCAGCTTATTTTATCTTGAAAAGACGAGCTACAAAAAATATTCTTGATTGACTCAGTTTCTGAAACGGAAAAGTTTCCTTCAGTAAGAATTAAAGTTTCTGTATACTAGTATGAGGTGGAGGTTTGTGGCTTAAGAGGACATGGATGGAATCAGAGAGCACTTAGGGCTTGAGCGGAAGGATGGAATTGAAGGGGAGGATGGGATTGGAAAAGACTCAAGGCTTGAAGGGGAGGAAAGGAACGGAAGGGGCTTGAGGGGGAGGAACGGAAGGGGCTTGAAGGGGAGGAACGGAAGGGGCTTGAGGGGGAGGAACGGAAGGGGCTTGAGTGGAGGAACGGAAGGGGCTTGAAGGGGAGGAACAGAAGGGGCTTGAGGGGGAGGAACAGAAGGGGCTTGAGGGGAGGAAAGGAACGGAAGGGGCTTGACGGGGAGATACGGAAAGGGGTTGAGGAGGCTTCTATGCATGCTCGTCACGAGCAGCCTTTAAATTCCTGGTTTGAACTACACACAAGTTCTGAAGGAGGCGCTGACGGCGCATCTCCCATTGTGAGGCGGCGTGAATGGGAAATCGGTTCAAATTCGTGTTGAAAATGAAATATAAATCATAGTGAAACATGGTAGAGGTAGACAGAGCTCAAATGAGACTTGAAATACATCAGGCTTTGAAAGTGCTAATGTCTCAATCGCTTATTATGATAATAAAGCGACCTGTAACACACGTATAATAAAAAAGTAATGACAGGTTCTAAAATATATCATGAGTCTCAGTCATTTATAAAAATGGATAAAATTCTAATACCAACGCAATAAAAATGAACAATCCATTACTTCATAATCTGGGAATGAGTATTCCGATTAAGTTGATCTTTGATCCAATGTTTTTTTTCTTGAGTAGAAGGGTGGTGAAAATGTACCTTTAGAATCCCAATACGTATCAAATTAAATTACGTACATATCAAATAAAGTTAATTGGCACTGTTTTCACTGCGTTGTATTACAATGTATGAAACCATAATACAGAAAAATATTTTAGAATGTTTTGTATACCCAACACAATTATTCCCCCAGCCCAATTTTCGGATCTTGTCATGAGGATCCCGGCAATCAAATATTTTCTGCAAGAAAACAAAAGTTTGTCTAATGATATGTGTCGTAACATCAACACGATTTATAGGGTTGAGTCTATAGAATATGTTTCCAGTAGCAGTAATAGTGTATATTAAATCTATAAAATGCGAAAGGATACAGAAATAAAAAAGCATTGCCTCATATGTTTCATCTGTACATGAAGATAGGTAAACAAATAAATTAATAGCTAAATAAAACACAGAATAAATACTCAAATAGAAAAAATATTCGAAGGTCATGCACAAGAAGCAAAGATAAAGAATTAATTTTCTGAACTTTTTCTGGAACATTGATGCTGGAAAGTTTTCCCGACTGCACACAAGGTGTGGCTGACCAGAAGGAGAATAATACGTCAGGTACACCGTAGAAAATTGATATCCCAGTACACATAATATAAAAAATATAACAGGTCAAGGATAAAATAGTATTAATGAATAATACAACATTAATAAAATACAATGATGCGAAAATGTACTTGGTTTTCTCAGAAGCTCATGTTTTGCTTGGGGTAGGAACGTGCCGTTGGATAGACAAACAAAATATCAGCTTCAGGCACTGCAGCTGCAGCGGTTACGGGGGTCCATCTAGACAGTCATTTGGCTTATCTAAGAAAGGGAACGGAGCTCTTTGTTGCGATGAAGTCGGCGGGTAGACATGGATGTCCTTGCCATCTTACAGTAGAACAAAATGCCATGTGTTAGTTGCATGGTGTACGTTCAGTAGATGTACATACCTCAGTATATAAGTTAAGGGAATCAAGTAACTTTGCCCGAAGAGCTTTTGGTGTACTGTTTTTAATAGACTTTTTCGAACGTTAACTTAAATTTCAGTGAAAATGACGACCAAAATCTTATTAGTTACTTCATCTAACACTTAATGTGCCTCACTGTGCTTGAACTCACTTTAAATGCGACTTTAAATGTGTATCAATATCATTGTCACAATGAAAAACTTCTTCTTTATCGATACCATCAAGTGATCAACTAAGGCACTTTAGAAATTGAAAATTTTCTCTTTACTTGGCAACAAAATGAAGATCCGGTTCCCTCATTCTTTCTTATTTTTTATGTTTACGGTTTATGTATCTTCAGTTCCACAGAGCAGTTACTCATGTCACTAGTTATACAAATGAACAAAATATAGTATTTTACACCTACTTACGTCATTAAAATACCGATATACATTTTTAATTAAGGACAAATTGATCTCAATAGGTTTAGAGACCTATGGGTCTCGAGTTCATATAGAGAATACTTTTTGGCAAGTTTGTTCGGTCTGATACACGTTGGTCTTAGATGGCACTTTTGTTCAACACAAGAAGAAAACTATGGTAGCTTTCAGGCATTCCAGCAGTGTGTCATTATATCTGAGAATTTTGTCCCATCGATTTCAAGAGACTAATTTCGCTTCTTTTTTCTATACAGTAAATATTTTTTTCCTTTACATGTCCTTCTAGAAAGTCCAATACACTCCATGTGCGATAGTATATAGTTTTCTGTCTGAATTTGACTCCCAGGGCTTCAACGCGATGCAAATATTCACTTCAGACTCAATTTGACGCTGTCTCGTGGCAGAGAGAAATTGTCTAAACACACGCAAGTCTCTCCGTCTTCACCACGGTTTGCATGGCGTTACCAGCCGCTGCAGTTGTGTGTTGCAGCGCCGTGGGAGCGGCCCCGCTGTCAATCGGACAACTGAAGACTTCAAGGATGTTGAAGGAGGGCTCAACATGTACAGGTGTTGGCCACAGCTTAGTGAGAATTGAGGCTTCTGAATCAAATGAGTGCCTATGAATTTGCTAAGCATTCTGAATATATATATATATATAGAATTAACTTACGTTGAATTAAATTTCCCTAAAATGTAAGAAACTAGCAAAATCGACGGTTTGTTGATCACAAAAATGGCGCAGAGATTCTTTCATCATTATTCAAATATCTGAAGCGTAGCCTGTTAATATATACACAATCGCCAAAACAATGACAAGAGGAAGTAATTTGAATATTGATTCAATAACAGTGTTTTAAAATGTAATAATTAATGGCGTACGTTAGCGTATTAAACAACATACTTCTCTTGTAAAGTGTAAAATATCTTACAGGATAAAAGGGTTTTTCAGATTTAGGAAATCAGGTAAAAGGATTCTGTAAATTGAAATAATAATTTAAGCTGTTCTTACGAGGTACCAGGTTTGCCGCAGCTTTGAAACTCATCAAAACTAGATTAATTCATGTAACATGAGAGCACTATTGACTCAGATTCCAGGAGCTCACTATTCAGCTGCTCCTCTGTGCTTCAATGCACTGACTAACGCTACATCTGATGAACGGCAGCCGAATACGTACAGCATTGATTCAAAGCACCCATCACGTACTCGCTCCCTTGCGTGCCCAACAGAACTGACTTGTTGGTGCAGATGCAACTGAACTTGTAACTGTCGAATGTTCCAAACACAGTGCATAAAATTTCAAAGATTGTATACGAAATAAACTACGAGTAATCGTTCTACCACCGGTTGGGTCCACTGAAGCACATGTTGAAGTCGTCGTGCTGAACATGTTTTGTTCAGTCAGGTGCAGTTATGCGTCAGTTGTGGTGCAATTGTTCAAAGAATAGTCATTACCTGATAAAAATTATCGACAAATGAACAGAGTTCAGACAGAACATGGTAAACTTGATAAGACGGGTGGAGTTGAGTATCCATTGTAATAGTCAAAGCCTTGGTAAAAATGTACTTTGTGCATGTAATAAAACTTATGAAGAGTGAAAGCTTAAAAAGGGTGAATGACATTTGTGACGGGCGAATAAAGCTTATGAATGGTGAATAGAACTTCTGGAGGGTGAATAACTCAGCATTGAGTTTCACGCTGTGGTAATACTCGTAGTGATGAAGAGACGAAACTGAAGTAGTCCTTGCACTTAGGTACGATTAGCGGACAAACAAGATTTCGGAACTCAGGATCGTGTTGCACTGCAGTGGCCATGAAAGCCTCTTCAAAATTCACAGATCAGAGAAGTCTCGAGAGGATTAATTAACTTTCAATGCCAATCAAATCATGAGTTGCTGTGACTCATGAATAGTCACTCAATTACAGCGCGCTGCAGAACCATCATTGCATTATGTTTATTACGTGTGTTTCTTAACAGCTCTCGCCTTTAGGAAGCTAAGAACTGCTCTCAAATTCTTAATGTTACATATTCTCCCTGCTTGATCTCAGAAAAATCCATAAACAGTTGTAAACTTAGTCCGGTAGATTGTGTAACTTTTCGATTTAATCGCGGTTTATACAACCATAAATATTCTTGTGCTAACAACTATTGTCAACTGCTTCTTTACTTGATAACTGCTTCTTTACTTGATAACTGCTTCTCTACTTGGCATCTGCTTCTCTTCTTGGCAATTGCTTACCATTGCTTTTATTCTGATATTCGTCAATGTTATCTCGCTCTTGTAACATTTGATCCCTTGATTGATGAAGCGGAGATCTTATGGATGGTCGCTCCGATTTCAGATTGACCGCCTAAAGTCAAACAGCGTCGACAGTTCACTTTTACTTGCATTGCAAGGTCAAGAGAAGATTAATGCTCAGCCTGAACTCACTCTAACACATTGGTTGAGGTGGGTTAAGAACTTTATTTTGCTTCTAATTTTTATTATAACAGGAATGTATAATAGTATAATATTTACAATGATAAAAGTCGGCAGTAAGTAAGAGAGCTATTAGGAACTTATAAACAGAAAATAAGCAATATACCAATGCGATGAAGAATAGATGATCTTGTTTCATTTCCTTATCTTTGGCCTCTTTGTACGAAAAGCTTTTATTCGTACGATGAAAGTTTGAGAAAAACATTAATTCACGAGTTCGATGTCGAAAACTGGTGACTGACTCACATGTTTTACACTAAAATGATTTTTTTCTAATTATTAAACAAAAGTATCTCCATGACAGCGCTGCTTCAGAAGCGCGTGACCCGCCAAGCTTCCCTCAAATAATTCACTTCGCGACTGCCAATTCTTGTTTACCATCTAAACAGAGAACAAATTGGACCATGCGGACAGTGCTGCCTCCAAAGAGGCCCCAAGCTCCAGTCTTCAGCCTCAGAATTCCGTGGATAGTGTCGGACAATGGGTGCAATCTGCGGTGCTGTGAGTGCTCCGTCAACATGCCTATTTTTAGCTGTCCACCTCTACAGAGCTGAAGCTACCTTCTTCAAATGTCGGTGCATTGCCCAGCCTTTGAGGTGAGTTCGTTTTGCATTTACAAAGATCTTCAGAGCCCTTAGGGCAGCGGCGTCCCTTTGAGAGATGTGACGCTGAGAAAGCCCTTTCTTCTATGAGCGAAAATTGGGTGCTCCTAAGACTCGCAGATCTGAACTTTTAAAGAAACGTTCGCTCTTTAATACATGCTTTCGTCCTCAGAAGTCACTCTAACTTTGACAATGAAATTGCATCGAAGTGGGAGTTAATCGACTATTTTCACTTCAAATCTTAACGAATGCGAACAGATCTAAATACTACATTTACTCAGTTTAGTGATTTTACATTCTACCAGCGGATAAAACATAGGGTAACAGAATAATCATCAGACGTCTTCAACAGCTTGTTTCTATTGCCTTATTCAACTTTATTTTACTCTATTGTATAATTCGTTGAGCAAGACTTTGTATGCAGATAATCTTGAGCTTAATCTCTGTGGATTCGAATGTTATGTCTATTGTAAACAATAATCTCCTTTTTGCATAGGTAGAGAGTATTTGTTATACAAAAGTAGTGCTTCTTTACAGAAAAAGAGACTTGTCAGTTCTTTCGCTACTTCTATGCAATAAATTTAGTATAGAACACTTCAGCTTTAATAAATTAGAAAATGATCATATGTTAAACACCGTTAAACAATGTTTTTCAGGTGAACATATAAGGTATAGTCGGTGAACAGTTTTATAATCTACTACGTTATTTTTTTCGAAAAACTTCATTTCGCTCTGTATGTTATCACTTTATGACTTGGGCTGCGACCTGTTATTGTAGCTTAGAATGACTGCAATTTTTCTCGAGTTTTCCACGCTTTGAGCTCATTTATCTTGGAATAGAAATTAAAGTTTTTGCTGGAGCTTTAAAACACATCCTGGGCCTCATAAAAATTTCCGCAAAATTGCGTCCAGTTACTGAGGCTCTATTTTGGTCAGACTGAACGAGTGGACGCCTTTCTACTTCACAACTTTTCTTTTAGAGGCGAGACCAAGAAAAAATACCCAGCTCAGTCTTTGCACTTTTTTCAATTGTGGAAAAATTTGTATTCCTTTTTGAATAACTTTTCATGTCGAATGAAGTAAAAAATATCCGGAGGAGTAAGTCTTTTATGAATCAAGAATTAAATAGTGAAAATGTGCAGTATACAGTATATGTATTTCTCATTTAATATTTTCTGGTCTAAGATTCATAAATTCACGGTAACTGTTGAATTTTTAAAAATGACCGACCGGCTCGCAAATAATTCTGGTTATTTGTTGTCATTTTTCCCAGAAGTTAAATATTGGCATCTTACCTAATTAAAACTAGATTGTAATTTAACAGTGACACTTTCAGTAACTGAAAAACTCTTTACATGTGAGGATGTCATGGTAATTTCCTTGAATAAAACTAAATCTTATAAGAATAAATTTCTATGCCAAGTCTTGCTAAAATTTAAAGTGAACGAGGTGCAGGATGAAGATTAATTCAGCGATTTTGCTTTGCCTCAAGAGGATTCAGGAAATGATGTCGGGACTGTGATTGAAAAGACGTGCGTTATATTCCGTCTCGTTGATAGGTCCTGTGTGTAGCTGAAGATCATCGGAGTAACGATCGGGTATGGCGAGGATTAAATCTGGAACGGGAACATTGAAGGAGATTAAAAGGGATACGCCGCTTAAGTCTCTTGGCAAAACGATCAACGTTGATAGAACTAAATGCTTAAGTTGTGAGAGCACCGAAGAGGCGAGTAAGATTTCATGCAATGCAAGTGTGAAATTTATTAAAATTAATGACAATAGACAACACTAGTTAAGTCAAGCTCAGCATAGACTTACAACAACAAGTTCCTTGATCTTTCTTGTCTCGCTTGGCACACTAAGCTACGACTTGCATATTAAACAACGCAATCGCCTTCAAGAAACAAAGTTAGGCAAAAGAGAGATGTATTATAAGTAATCTTCGCAACGATTGAGTACGTGCAATAAACGTGCGTTTGAAAATATTCTAAAGTTTAATAGAAAATTCTTTGAAAACGATTTAATTTCGCACATTTTTTAAGGTTTTTCGTAGCTATGTATTTATTTATGAACATATATATGTTTAAGAGATAATTCGATGAGACTGGCTATTATTCCTGCATAAAGAAAATTAGTAGTTTTGACTTGGAATTGAAGCTATGTATTTCATCAGCTAATTGAGCTTGGACAGTGATATTTAGAATCTGTTAACACAATTTTGTTCGGAATTGAATAGGACTCGCAAAGATGCCCTTCATCAGACTACCGTTCAATGTTTTTTTAAATTAAGTCCTATAATTATGCAATTAGAGGCCAAACTTTGTTTCTATTTCTAGTTTCTTCAGTAGGATCTCGCTTTCCTATTTCCGTGTTTGCAATACGGATATTAATGACCTAAGTAAATTCTAATTTTTCTGTGAGTGGTATGAAAACAGCATGAACAAAATTGTATTGTAGACTTATGAGGTGGGCGATGCCAGTCATCATTTTATGAATGCAAAAGCTAACACGTTTTTGGTAGCTACAACCAAGTGTTGCGTTAATGAAAACATTTTTGTTGATTTAGCAGGAAACCGACTGTATCGAATCGAAAAGAGAACATTTAAATCGTAAAATTAGTTAGTCATATATTGACATTCAAACAGCAGGTTCGGTTTTTGTTGGACACTGTGGATAGCGAGTTTTAAGTTTGAGAAACTCGTAGCGTATGACATTTGATTGCAATACTAGTGATAAAGTAGTAAAACATTTCAAATTTAAGATAACAGTGAAATTAGAACGGAGGCATCAATTAGTCATTTTTTTAAGCGGTTGATTACCATAGTACGTGCATTAATTTCAAGCGATAAGAAATAACCATATTTATCCCCTAGCAAATTAGACGGGAACGTTAAGTCTGAACATGGGGAGCGGTTCCTCTTATAGTGGAGATAAATTGAGCTTTCGCTAAGACTGCACTCGCTTGATTGAACGAAGATTTAAATTCCCACGCTAACTTTCTTTCAAAAGATCCAGACTGCTTGGACATCAGCTCTGGTCCTGGAAACTATCAGCAGAAAATGTCACTGAGGGGACGCAGACTCAAATTCCAAAGCGATTGTATGAACAGAAGTAAGATGAGTCAGAGAAGTGAATAGAATTTGACAAGAGTCCTAGAGGAGAGATAGTGGGAAAATTCAAGAGGCGATAAAGTAAATAGAGGGATGTGGTGCAAATGGGAGCCGATGTGTTTAAAATAAACTCAGGTCTTTCTTGTCGATTGTCAACGGATATTTGTTAAAGAAATACTGCTATACGACTCGATTAGCGAAACGAAATTTCGGAGTTTTGATATTTTGTTAGATTCTACTGCTTACAGTAGGGTTTACATTTGCGATCCTACTCATATTATAGATACTACTTGAGGGGAAAAAAGGGGTTTAAACACCATGACAGGAAGGTGGTTGTTTTTGTGAGCAAGTATATAATAGTAATTCTGCTTAGATAAGCGTATTGGTGAGCGTATTTGTATGATGGTTATACTTTCTTCCACGTGTAGTCGTGATATGTGCTTGGACATATGATCTGAAAACAATGACGATGAAACCATTTAATTGTAAATTCATGTAACATGATATCAATCACTTGGAACGATCTCTTTACACATATTTGACACACCAGCCCTGATAACTTAATGGCATAGAAACACATAAACTTCCCGAGACCTATAAAAAACGTATGTCGCTTTCGCTCTCCTCAAACCTAATACCCACATAAACATAACATTTTTAATCCCAAAAATTGCGTAATTTTGGGGCAAAAGACAGAAAACCAAAGATTTAGGAGTAAAAGTGTTTTATTTAAAAATTTACAGCAACGAAGCGTACGTTCTTGAATGGCCTGACTGATGTACAGGTTTCATACCGCAATAAAACCCGACCACTTTCAAATTATCTGCTTTAAGTCGCTTGCAAGCAGAAATAAAATAGCTTTTTGAAAGCGCAAACAACGAGACAGAAATTTGGTATCGCACTGCTGCATGCGTGTTTGAAAAATTGTACTAGAACAATGGAAAATCAATAAGTTATTTAGTTTGAACGCGTTTGTGACAAACTCATATGAGAAAAAATGAGTTTTCAAGGATTTTTTATGCCTGATAATGAAAGAGAAATTCCAGAATGACGTAAGAATTTTGAGTGGATAATTAAGTGCTAGGCTTTTACAGGGTAAACTGGTGAACCTGATTGTAAAAGAAATAATGTTTCAAGACTCGACCAGCGAAACAAAATTTCGGCAACATAACATTCTTTTTTAGAAAAAAAACTTTCTTTAAAAAACGAGGCTATGTTGCTGCACCCTGTCCTTGGAATTGTGTTATTTGTGTAATATAGTTCCAAAAGTTATTGATTTTTGAGGAGGAAATAATCCTCGCTTTTTTCTCAATGATTTCGTACGTACATCACAGCGGCACAAATGCGCACTTGGACAAAAAAGTGGTCCAGTGATGACGATATAAAATAATTTATTGAGAAACAAATGATTGTTTAAACTTGAACTTAACACAGCGCTTCAAATTAATAGAAATGATTATTACCACATTGGAAACTTTGAAATAAAACTGAAAGTCGACGTAGAACAACTCGTCGTCAATACATATACGTACATATGCAAGTTGGCAGTCTGATTTTTTGTACGAATTATTGCGCAGTATTTATCGTAAATTTCTTTATTAAAGTGTGTCATTTAATCTTTACTTGCATGCACAGTTTGACTTACTACAGTCCTGGTATTAGCAGGTTCTCGTGATTTTTTTCCTATGAAAATTAGATTGATTTTTAACCGCCCATCCAGCTCCCTAGTTTGACTCTGAATCATGCAACTAACTTGAGAAATTTATGGATACAAGCACCGACATTGACCAGCTACATTCTCTGCATAATATTTGTGATACATAGCTTTATTTTGCTCGTCTGCTCATGCAGCTCCCGAGAGCACGAGGCTTTTCAGTTGGAACATTTACTTTAAAGGTTTTCCAGAATTTAGAATTTCAATTGAAGTCAGTTGACGTCGTACGAGCCTTTAGTTACTTCAGCAATTCTTGAGCAATGCCTGAAGAGGCTCATAAATTTTAATGAAGGCCCCCCAGTCGCTGCTCGAGAGCTTTGCGGTCGGCAGAACTGCCGAGACTCGTGAGTTTGGCGAATGTTTCGCTTGCCGACTTAATTGCTAACTAATTCTTTCAAAAGCATGGGGGTTTGAAGACATGGTATAGTGGCATATTTGGCTGGTGATCATTTCATAAGGTTTAATGGTTTTAGAGAGCATTGACACGGTTTGATATTTTTAAGATGGCCAATATTATAAGGTAACGGTTTCAAAGTGGACGTAATTGGGGACTGTTTGTTAATGTGAAGTATTTTGTTGGCTGTTAAAGTTTTTCAAAGAAAGGTTAGTGACTGCAGCGTTGGATTCTACAGAAGCGAGGCAGGCCAAATTCGAGGGTATAAACGATAAAGCATGAATCGGCTCTGAATATTTATACTTTAGTTCCTTGATGTATTGATGCTCATAAATTTATTCACTTAGAAGGAAAATCCATTACGTTCATACCACAATAGTATGATGTATAGGATTCAGCTCTGTTGGATGGTTTTTGTCGTGCAAGAAATAATCAGTCTTTCATTCGTAGGCGAGACTTGGTTTTGCAATTAGTTACACGGCCATTAGCTCGTTATTCGTGACAGTAAAATGTTGCCTAAAAATCATCCCTAACTTAAACCCGACGGATATTTTCACGTTCTGCAAGAAATTTCTTCCGGTCTAGAATTTTTCCAGCTCGTAGAAAGTGATCTGTTCATTTTACGCAGAACTGAAAATTCGCTAGAGTTCCAAACTTCTTGTCACTCCTAGGCTCCGGAAAGCAACGTCCTCAACTTCTTCTGCTCGTCAGCTCTGCCACTGGAAGTTCAGTCTTAGTTTTTACGATTTTCTCCTTCTGCTAAATAGATGTGTTAGAGTACTCGAAAGTGCCTGTCAGGCTTTACGAAGCACAAACAATTTGAAAATAAAATGAAGTGGTATAAAGTAAATTAGTTTCGTTTTTTAATTTTAACTACACTATAATTAAGAGTTGGTCGTTACTGTTATTTTGTGTATTGCACTATCAATTAAAAAGCTGACTATTGTAACGTACCACAGCATACAACACCTTATGCATCGTGTTGGATCGTGCCGAGGATCACAGTTTGTAGAGTAGGTCGTTTCTGCCGAGTGCTATAGAGTGATAAATATGTCGAGTGGAAGTAATTGAAGGACATATAGTTTTTACTAGGTACCGTACTCCTTGGAGGGTATCATTGCAATCCAAAATGCAGTTTCTACGAAGTCCTGCTGACAGCGAAGTATATTGTCGTACACCCTTTCATGCTTTGCAAAGAATATATGTATCTGTTGCGGGACATACGCACCACACAGTACATACGTTCCCAGTCCGAATTATATCGACTGACCAGCGCTAATTTTCGTCGAAATTGGCCAGTAATTAGCGCCTTTTCTTACGATAATCCAATGATATCTTACGATAAACCGGTAATTAAAATCTGAAAAGATTATTTTTATCTTTTCCCTATGCTCGGAACGCTGGTAGAAATAAGACGGTAAAGACCGGTCAATATCGTCGGCGATCATTTCATCGTCTGGAAATACCTACAATTAGCGGTAATAACAGATACTATATCTACCGTCGAAAGTTCTTACTATAAACGATGATTATCACCGTAAACCGATGATTATCACCGGTAAACCGACGATAAAATTTGGATTGGGTTCTCTTTCCAGTGATATTTTTACCACACAGAAGAACTTGTTCATGCTGAACGCTACAGACTACAGAGTGCTTCACAACGTAGAGAAGGTTACACTCACGAACTTGAGCTGAATTGTTGACTTTCGTCATGATTTCCAGAAGAGCTCATCACGCTCTCATTCATTTCTGATAAGCTCCTTGAGAGGCTCCGGATATGTTACTTGTACGTCCATCTCTGTTCGTCAGATGTTGTTCGTTTTCTGATCAAGGTAGGGACTTGCGTCAAGTGGTCTGCCTGTTTTGGATTATATCGCTGTTGAAATTTACTACATCTGCCGACTGCTTTATGCGTCTGTGTATTTTGCTGGGTAATTTTCTGAGAAATATTAATGATTTTCAGTTAATGAAATAGGGATTGGCTCATTTTTCAACCATCATTATGTTTTAATAAGAAATTTAAATAATGAATGGTATATAAGTTACGTTCAAACACATTATTTCTACGAATTTAGGTGTGTACTCACGTATCATACAAATCATATGCGACAATGAATCCACATATTTATTTGCACAACATTTTGGATGTTGATAATTCTGGAATAAACTTTACAGCTCTCTAACCCAGAATACGAACATTTCGTTCGAACAGTTCAATTCCTTTCAAAAAATTTCCTTTTTTCAAATAAATATTGGCAATGGAACTTCATTAATAACATACTCAAAGAAAACGTGTTAGTAACAGCTTGATATTTTGTCTATCGCATTACTTAGTTGGACACATTTTCATTTTAAGCTGAGCATTTGCTCTGCATACTTAGAGACCACTTTCAAGAAACTTCACTAGCTCCTTGGGAACTGCCCTGCTGCAGTTTAGAGAAGAAGCTTCCAAGTTTCACTAGCGACCAAAGGAAAACCAGTCAAGTCCGCCACAACGGAGTTAGATTGTGGCTTGAGAGTGGAGTGATATTGGGCTCGGGAGTGGAGTGACATTGTGGCTCGGGAGTGGAGTGACATTGTGGCTTGAAAGTGGAGTGACATTGTGGCTTGGGAGTGGAGTTAGATTGCGGTTTGAGAGTGGGGTTAGACTGTGGTTCGAGACTGGAGTTAGATTGTAACTCAAGAGTGGAGTTAGATTGTAACTCAGGAGTGGAGTTAGATTGTAACTCAGGAGTGGAGTTAGATTGTAACTCAAGAGTGGAGTTAGATTGTAACTCAGGAGTGGAGTTAGATCGTAGCTCGGTGGTGGAGAGATCGTGGCTCGGCAGTGTTTATGAGCGCCACCATGACAGGAACGTCTAGTCTGGCTCTCAGTTGGGCAAGAGGATAGTGGATGGTAAGGTGATAGCAGGAGGATAGCAAAAAGGTGGAAGGAAAATAGCAGAGAAATGTCTGAAGGATATAAATCAGATAGTTGGAGGATAGCAACAGGTGCATGAAAACTACAAACTACGCAAAAAAGGCATTACTTCACTCTTTAGAGGTAACTTTGTTTTGTCGAAAAGGGCGGCTTGTTTGTATGTCATCGAAATTAGTTCCATTTGAATAGCACGTTGATAAGCAAACTTTTATTGAAAATTTACGCATTCGACATAATTTTTAAGTAAACAAAAGTTAGAAATGAACTTTCACATAATTATTCTATAATTTTCATTATTTTTATTTATATTTCATACGTAATAAAATTGTTGAACAAACTAACAAATGAAGGAAACCCCTCACGATATACAAAGATTGGAGTTTTTTTTTATTTCACGGGAGATAATTTATTGTGCTAATTAAAATGTGGACAGTGATATTCGATTAAATGGCTTTTGCATTTTGATAACATCGCTTTGTTTGAACTTCCTTTAATTTCCTGCCTCGTATCTAAAATATTTTCATTTTTACAAACAATTACACAATTGTTTACAATAAAAAAAATTTTTTATTCAAACAATTTTGTCTTCAGTTCGTAGTTATTCGCACCAAACAATAAAAACGATTACAAACGACGAAACTTATTTTATGATTTGTAAGCTGTATCGAACATAGCAGAAATAAATCATGTAAAAATGACAGTAGAAAGAAGAAAATGTCTAGTCTTCATGCCTGACTTCGTCGATCGCCTCGTAAAGACAAACTTGAGAGTGTGGAAAAGTTAGACACCTCGAGCCCCTGACGCAAACTTTAAACTTTGATGTTTTAGGGAATCATTGCTTCGTCCCAACCTTAGCGCGCTTTAGCTTATTTTTCACCACTTGCTACCTCAGCATGCTTTAGCTTATTTTTCCCCACTTGCTACCTCAGCATGCTTTAGCTTATTTTTCAACACGCTAGCAAAATATTCTCGATAAGATTGATATTTAAAACTATATCATTAACATGATCTGAACACACTGTCAAATAGGGACTTAATTAAAGTCATTAAGCCGAAGTTTTTGGGTATAACTGCTGTAAACATTTTGGAGGAGGCCTCTAAAATTTCTCTAACGTCTTAGTTCTTATCGTGTTGTTTTTCCTTACCATTGAAAATTAGAAACGATTTTAAGGTAGATGCTTCCAGTTCAAAATAAAAGAACAGAATCATGGTCGAATGTAGAAGGAATGTGAGCGAATAATTGGAAATTCAAATGAATAACTTGATAGTACACCTGTTGGTGATCATAAGTTTTTAAACAGACAATTTTTCTTTACTAAAATGTATGTCAGGAACAATCATAGATCATATTCTACGTTATGCCCTTTTTAGCACAATCTTACACCCATTCAGTGGGTGAAACTACTGGAGAAACATTCATTACATCAGAATATCAAGAGCTCTGATAAATTGGCTGCCATTTTCTTATGGTTAATTCTTAAGCAAGGTATAATAAGAACAAATTTTACCTCAGTTTTCTTTCCTTGCAGACAGGTTTACAAGGAATCGATACTTACGCTAAGCCTTGTTGAATAACTATGTGATGAGAAATATTTGACTATTTCAAATAGCTTGTCTTCAGGTACAAGCTCTGAACACTTTGAAGCCACCAGTTTGGGTCTTCTCTTTCTAGCTGCCACCGACGATTCATCGCAAGGCTCCCACGATACTGCGACCGACTTGTGCCTTCCTGAATTGTTTTCGGATCCTTGCGGACAGAGACTGGTTTTCGTGAAGCTTTAGGAGGCTGAATCCGTTTTTCTCGGGAAGTTTTACCGCCTGTCCCATATTTTCCTTATCGTGACTAGGATCGGATCTGGCTAAACATTTTATGGAGGGTTTGATCAAGCAATATGTAGAACTGGTTAATTGATTCTGTAGATTTGGTGGAATGGAATCTTCATATATTTTAAATGAGTTTTTTTGACTTATTGTTTTCTTTCAGTTGACCTATCGTAACTATCATGTGCCCTTTGGTAAATGATACGCAAACTTTACGGTTTGAATGCAGTGTGTGTCGGATACATATGCTTTTAGCAGGATCCAGATTATGTCGAAGTTTGAGATAAATCAAAGAAAGTCAAACATTATATATTAGCTACTAAATATTTTATAGCACACCATGGAAACATTTCATAAGTATTCTACTTTTTGAAATAATATATTTTACTTCATTACTTCAAATCAGGTTTATTATTATGAAATATACAGCTGATTGAACACTTGGGACATGACTTCTTTAATTTCTATTAATTAGAATGTTGTCATTAAGGAATGTCAGGCTTGTATCGTGCGTTACAACTAAACTGTAACAGTTTAGGTTTAAATTTTCGAAAATTAATTTGCAAGCTCCAATCTCACAGCTAGTTTAAAATAATAATTGTGAGTTTCTTTAAAATGGACTCATTTGGATTAGCATCATGCAGGAAGGGCTTTGCATCATGCAGGAAGGGCTTTGCATCATGCAGGTTGGACTTGGCATCATGCAGGTTGGACTTGGCATCATGCAGGTTGGACTTTGCATCATGCAGGTTGGACTTGGCATCATGCAGGTTGGACTTTGCATCATGCAGGTTGGACTTGGCATCATGCAGGTTGGACTTTGCATCATGCAGGTTGGACTTTGCATCATGCAGGATGGACTTGGCATCATGCAGGTTGGACTTTGCATCATGCAGGTTGTGCTTGGCATCCTTTATAGGATGCCAAGCCTTGTACCTTATTATCAGATCTTTTTTATACGTCGATTTTAGTGAGGTGAAGGAGCAGCCCATACACAGGGCTGAGAAAGTATGGGAAAGTTATTTGTACAGATTTACCTACAATTTAGTGTTCTATAATTTAGCATACCATCACAAAAAATATCAAATGGCCTCTGTGCCAACTCGACTTATTTAACAATAACTGAATTACTCATGCTGTAGGTACACATCAAGTGTGTCTAAATACGTTCTCGCTGGCATTCTTTAATTTCTTTTCGACCTTCCAAACGGGAAAATTTGTGCTGTCGTAAACCTCGATGGTATCTTGGCACGAAAGAATCAGTTACAAAAAGTTGAGAGCTCACAGCTGGCAAAGCCAGTCTGACAAATCGATGCCATCAAATGCGTCAAGCGGCCGCCAGCCTCCTAGACCGGCGAATAATTTCTTTGGATTTTATTTACGACCTCCAGCTTTTTAAGAAGTCAGCTTCTTCTTTAAGTTTCGACGAGTTGTGAGGCAGCTTCGACTTACTGGCTGTGCGCACAAGCACCAGCAGTAAATTTCAATATTATAAGCACTAGTAAAAAACCTTTTATCATAAACACTAGCAGAAAACCCTGTTATCATTTACACTAGTAGAATCTGTGCTATTGTAAACACTGGTAAAAAATCCTGGTATTATTAACACTAGTAGAAAACTGTACTATTGTAAACACTAGTAGAAAATCTTGATATTATAAGCACCAGTAGAAAACTGTGGTATTATCAGCACTAGCACAAAATTCTGATATTAGCAAAGTAAAATTTTTAGTGTTATGAGCACTAGCAGAAAACTTTATTATAAGGATTTTATTATCTATGTTTAATCGAGACACATAGTATAAATAGACTAGCTAAAGGCCAGCTTGATCGACTGGTGAGCAAATCTGCTTGCGAGCAGAAAGACCCGGGTTCGAGTCTCGCTGCCGACATGGTTGATGCGGCTAAAAATACGGCATGGGACTTGGGTAAACAACCGAATAATTATCGAAGTAATTATCCGACCCAAGAATGGGCCAGAAGGTTCGTTCTTATAGCCTCATTCTATTCTATTTTATTCTAAAGGGAAGTGTATGATAAAAAACAATTCCAAATGCACTTACTATTACTGTACTGGAAAAAACTAAACAGTTGTCTGACCTGATTAAAAGAATAAACAAATTGTTCAACATCTTCAACAAGAGAATGGAATAAATCGCAATATCCAGTACGCCAGAAGTAACTTGATTGAATAGTTCACTCGAGTGTCAAACTCAAAAGCCATATATCGCCTGCAGAATTTTTTAACATTGGAAATCTGAATTTAAAAATATAACTCTTCATAATAGGGATATGTTAAATGACATCAAACACCACATTTAAATGATATGACACAATCATAAATATCACGCACAGTATAAATAACATACACAAAACCATGAACATCACACACAGTATGAATAACACATCTAACTATGAACATGTAAATAATAGTACGATATCTGGTGATATAACAGTCGCGACTTCCTCCATCAACGTTGGTCACAAGCCCTCTCTGCCCTCACTCACTTCTGGAAGCTCTCCATTTCCCAAATCTCGCCAATTACTGGCGCCATTGACGGAAGAAGCACACCATCAGCGAGCTCAGGGCAGAGCTCTAAGATTTGTAGGCTTCATATTGGCAAAACGCATCCTATCTCTTCGTATTACCTGCAAAAGTGCGACTGCCCCGGTGAAAGACACACACGCCAATTTGACACAGTCATAGCAACGAAAACTAGCAGACGAATCACTTTTAATCCGGGAAGCAGAATTTGGTAGCATGTTCCATTTCATTTCAAGTAAATTTTCATTGAGTTGCACTGGGAAAAAGGCTGGTAGGAAGGTTGGTGCTCAATCACTTTGCCCAAAGTTTCCACAAAACGTTGCTTCCACCAATAAATACTTAATTTAGCCCTTGGATGAAAACATCGGTCAAAATTTCTACTCAAATTTATTTGTAAAATAAGGTTTTATCTGACAGAGGTGTTGGAGTAAAGACAGTGACGTACTAATGAGGCTGAATAATTTGGAATGAATAAATAGCCAATGATTCTCTGCTAAATTTGTGATTTGGAACTGCTGGGCTGGAAAAGCTCATGCCAAGATAATGAAATGCACATGCTGGTTGAGTATGGAGGAAATATTTGTTAAATATAGTTTAAGTAACCAATAATTTTTATGAAGAGGAATACAAAGTTATCTGTTTAAATGTCTTTACTAAATTTCAGCTACAAAATTATATGAAAAGTTACAATACTGTTAGTTGATCGACAAATTCTATCCATATTATTCTTAACTTAACTCTTTTCTTACGCCCGTCTCGTTGGAACTATCAGTTTTAAAATTCCTGACTATGTGAAATAAATGAGGGTCGTTGGACAAAAAATGCATAACATAATTATACATCGTAAAACTTGAATAGTTAAATTTTAATGACAAAGACTTTCAGAAACATAAATCCCCGTCGTTCAAAAATCACGTTAATCGAAGTACACATTTTTCTCGTCTACAATATTTCCGATTATCCAAGCTTTATGAAAGCCGAACCACGCATGACGTCACAGTTGCACACAGAGACTTCACACCAATAATCTAGATTGTAACATCGGTAATATCTAGATCTTGAAATTACTAATGGTGATACAATCACACATAAGCAGCAACGTGAATTGTTGAGCTTCGACTGAACTATATAGTTTTTGAGTGAGTAACAGGTTATTTACTTGGCCTGTGGGTTGAACCTGTTTGATGTGTTCCGAGAGAGCTGCGATTGGGAAGTTTTGAAGCATTTGTATACGTCATCAGCTAAAAAATTAATGAAATTAAGGTAAATAAGGTAAAATCTAGATTCTGAGAATGAGAAATGAATTTCAGCAAGGTATTTAACCGAATTGATCTTGACGTTTTCTTACAAGTGATAAAAGTAAAGAATATTCAATCACCATGCAAAAAAATTTCATACCTACATTTTATTCACTTTGTTTAGATATTGAGCAACAAACAGTACAAAGTTTGTACAAAACGCACGATTCAGGAACATTTATGCCTCAGAAATAGTTACTAAACCGCCTCATAAATTCATCGTTTAACTGTACTCATGTATAGTTACTTTCTTTGAATACTTTGAGACTGAAGACGCAAATCATTACAAGATTATTATGTATTTCAACATTTTCAATGGCGAAAAACCCATCAGACTAAAGAAGTAAACTATTAAATCTAGAGTTCTCTAATGTTCGAGCAGATAGAATCCTTCCATTTGGAGCATGCAAGCGCCCTACCTCCCTACTGGACCCGTGTTCTGCAAACTGGTCACGCATTCCCTTCAAATCCTAGCCAACTTTTACCCTCAGTTTCCTAGCGAATTACGAGTCACAGTCCAGGCCTCTCCACTTAATGTCATGTCGCTTCAAGCCCCAGAAATGCAGCCATTTTTTAAAGGGAGCGATTGCATGTGTTACTCTTTTTAAAATTGAGACCTGAATTTTTGACTCTTTTAAGATTTGCGAGTTTCTTTGCTTGACAACTGACATGGAAACACAAATTTTTGAACATGAGAATGCTTTGAAATTTGTAAAAGGACTTTCTTTATTGTGATGCAGGGTGTTCTCTTACAAGCTGTACTTAGGTTCAGATGTTGCTGGTGTCTCGTTACCTTACGAGTAATGATGGACTTATTCTTTTGGAAAAAGCAGTTCGAGATTTTATTTTTCCTTAAGTAAATAATGAATTTCAGCCAGTCAACAATTTTAAACTCTTCTATTTCGATGCCAATATCATTTAATGCAAGTGGAATGTTCTCATTTCAATGAGCTAATATTTGATAAAATCTGCTACAAACTTACTACAGCCAAAAACCAGTATCACATTGATGTCTCACTACTTCATTACCTGAGAATGACTACGAATAAAAGTTCAAGAAATCGTCTTGAGAATTTGATTTCAGTACTCAAGTTTGTGAAGCACAAAAATAAGATATTAATCGATATTTTTGTACTCACCTTTCGTTAGGAAATAAATAATTTCACTAAGTAACAGAGTATATTTGTTCACCAGCAAAGAAAACGTCCCATGGAAGCAAAGAGAAGCACATGGGCACAAAAGAAACCACTATGACAGTCGTTCTGTACACAGACACCAAGTAAATATCAGTACACAGCCAGTCGAGTGGTATGCGGCCCGTGTTCTGTATCGGGTCTCTGCTTGTGCAGAAAGACTGCGGGTTCGAAACCCGGCAATGAATACGAGCTGTTTCTCGTTTCACGCCGTGAGCTCGCACTTATCGGTAAGCCCTCATCTCCCCGCCCATGGACACATCCCAGGATCGTCGCATGGAGCTCACCATCACGCTTACTCTAAGAATGTTAACCTTAAGAATTTGAAAAACCAATGTACTAAATGTCTATGTACTGTGTACTTGATTGGAAATAAAGATTGTTGTTTTTATTAGGTTGTTACAAAAATAATGGCCGATTTCAGAAGCATGCGTTCTTCGAGCGGCCATTATTTTTGTAACAACCTAATAGCTAGGGAGGCTGTGGGTGTAGTGTTACTAGATTTCATAGCCTTTCGAATATCACTAATTTTGATATTTTTTGTGTTTTAATTCAGTGCTAAATTCATATTTTCTGTTATGAGTACAAGAGAAAAATAATTTACGCAGATGTCAATACATTTTGATAAAATTAAAAAGGAATCGGAGAGTATTGTGTTTTTAAATATCAAATATTCTTCAACATATTAATAGAAAATCATGTATTCGGTGCAGCAATCATGAAAGAACGAAGCAAGTCAAGAGATCTTCCAGACAAGTTGAGCTCACTTATATTTTTACTGCGGTGGGCAAACCAGGAGTACAATAATAATCATAATAATTTCCAGACAAGCAGCACTTCCATTATTTCCATACTAAACTAATCATCATTTTTTTGTTTTTCGGTGCACGTTATCCAACCTTGCTGCTAAGCTGGTGGATTTAAACGGGGGAAAGTTAGTGACAACTCACAGCTGAAATAAAATGACCAAGACAGCACTCACCTTCATGTGAGATTCCAGTTTAGTAGACGTAAACATAAAGAGGCCTGTAGATGAAATTTAAGCTAAAAAACAAAATGTGTAGTTATGAACTGAAAAAGAAATAAAAAATATTCGACAAGCAAGCTAATTGATATCGGAAATTAAAATTATGGCTTTCATTTTACGCCCTTGAATGTATTAATAGGCTTCTCATGTTTCACTACTTAAATGAACAGGATGCCATTAATTACAATGTGCTTCAGCTTTCATAAGGACAGATTCAGGGCACATAGATAAGACATTGCCTTGTGCAATGTCTATAAAGAGAAACTACAGCGAGCGAAACTTTTCATGTTCTAACGTAATCAAAATTCGAAGAATGATGGTTCCGTTAAGATGAAGCAGATTCCCAACAGAAAACACCTGCTCCACCTGCTGGAAGTAAGGACGGCAGCGGAGGCTTGGCAGCTTAACTTCTTCTTGAGAAAGTTGAAGAACAAAAACATCTGAAGCGCCACTTGCAAACTTTCGTGATTGCAAGCTTTGATCAGCAAGAAAATGATTTGTGAGAACCAGAGCATTGACGGTTCGTAACTAACTTCTAAACTACGTCCATCGTTTTTCTAATTACTCTTTTATTACTGAGTTTTTTCAAGTTTTTCTAATTACGGCTTTGTTAAGTCTTCAGAGTTGAATTCATCTTCTGAAAGAAACTTTACTTAGAGTTGATTAGGTTGTAGCCTCAAACAAGCAGGAAATTATTATTTTTTGCACTAGAATTTTGGACAACTGTCACTAACACTAAATAATATATATTTTTTTCTTATTTCCATAAACTTTTCTTGATTGTATCATCGCAGACAGTCTCCATCGAGATACAGAGCCTTCATATCATAAATATAACAGAATTCAATGAACAAAGTAAGTAATTATCCATTCCCAATGTTTTTCTGACATGAAATATCCGATGGTTTTCTGCAAAGAAGAACTCACTGCAAAACATAGTCGTAGATCCTCATTTTCTTAGTTTACATGTTAAAATGGTTATCATGCCTAGTTACTGAAGTCCTGCTTATCATAAAATCAAGTTCTATCTGAATAACTTAAAGAAAAATAGGCTGGTCATAAAAATAAGCGCCTTTTGATTCAGGGAACCTCATTGCGTAAAATTATAACTATAGGCATGGGAAGAAGTTTGGAATTCGAGTGCAGGTATAAATAATCTAGGACTCTTACGTAATTAATCTGAACAGGCGTGCTCACCATTCTCTCAAAAAATTTAATTAGAGAAGTGAGGTTTGCTAGTAGAAAGTATGTGGTCGTTTAGTAAATTTCAGTTTCTCTACAATTTATGAAGTTTTATTATTGACAACATAGTTTGTATTTATTGAATTTTGTAACAAGTATCGATTGCAACTGTTAATCTCTAATTTCATGAGCATTTCAATCAAGTTACTAACTTACAGGGCTCTAAAATAAGATTATCACGATAATAGGGATGATTAAGAATGAAAGGTACAACCCTAACAGACACAATTTATGTCAGTAAGTTTTAATTTATCTTGTTATCGTAATTATGTAACGAAATTAAGCACTTTTCATCAAAAAGAAACTTTACCGTGCAAAAAGATCACATGAAAGTCATAATTGATCGCGAAGATTTTTTTCGGAAATAAAAGAACTGTAACTACACTACAGACGTCCTTTTGAATCATTTCAATTTGTCATAGGAGACATTTCCCATCTCCTGTCTGGCAAACCAAATATTATACTTTTATTTCAAGTGCTTTCGAAGATGTGCCCGGGATATTGGCTTTTTTTTGGATTGAAGTTCTTACCGATCATTTCCCAGAAGCTGTCCATGAAAACTTTTGATGTATTTAGTCGAAAAAGATTTTCTGATAATAAGTGATGTCAGAAAAGTTGAATGTCTACAAGGAATAGCAAGGTTTCGAGTATTTGTGTTGTTCATATTGCTGTATCTTAAATTTAAAATAGTGGCGATATCAAATGAAAATGTTCCACTTCTAAAGTTCTTCATACTTCTTTTTACTAATTTGGTATAATAGAAACTGATGGTAGATACCTTTCGTATTACCTATCCAACTTTTGATTCGATTGCTTTCTCATAGTCTTTATTACCTGAAGATCCAACAACGCTGAGTGGAGTTTTCATGCTCGAGGGTCTTTCTCCCTGATACAAGTACCATGAAAAGAACAACGAACTAACAGTTCTCAAAGTTTTAAGCGCTAATTCTAAATTAAAGTACCGTAAAACTAAGAAGTGGATTACGCTTTACGATGTATTGATTATCAAGAGTCTTCATACGAGTACAGGTGGTGGACAAAATAATGGAAACACCTTCAAAAATCAACAAATTATAATTTAATATGGTGTAGGTCCGCCTTTTGCGGCAATTACAGCTTCAATTCTCCTAGGTATTGATTCATACAACTTGTGAATTGTTTCCAAAGGAATTGC
>VCRD01000060.1:481907-493082 GCA_006783055.1 Trinorchestia longiramus
CCTATCCAACTTTTGATTCGATTGCTTTCTCATAGTCTTTATTACCTGAAGATCCAACAACGCTGAGTGGAGTTTTCATGCTCGAGGGTCTTTCTCCCTGATACAAGTACCATGAAAAGAACAACGAACTAACAGTTCTCAAAGTTTTAAGCGCCAATTCTAAATTAAAGTACCGTAAAACTAAGAAGTGGATTACGCTTTACGATGTATTGATTATCAAGAGTCTTCATACGAGTATATTGGCATTTTATACCATTATAATATTGTTCTTTATGTACAATTTTAATGTTTCTAAATATTACCCAGTAATGGAGATACAACAAATAAAAATTTGTGGACGTTCACAACATAGATTCACATTCAAGAGCTGCCCCTGTCTTGTGAATAAATGCATTGTGGTAATTTGATGCAATATTGTGAGATAATGTTACTAGCAAGGCATTTAAATGTCCTCAAAATCATTTATAATCAATCACCAATGTATTCTGGACTTAAGTGATGTTTCATTATACGAATGAATATTGTGATCAACACGTGCTTCACTCGTCGGTGTATTTCAGCTTAATGATTCGCAACACTCAATACTGCATGCCAGTTTAATTTTGCCGCTGTAGAACAAAGTGAAGAGAATCGATATAAGTTCCAAGTCGTTTTCTTTGCCTTAGATAAAATAACTTAAGAGTCATTCGAAGTGTGTGACTCTGAATCATAACAAATAACTCACCGAAGTTTCATGAAAAACTATTAATCAATTTATGATTTAAGGTACTTGAATGATACGTTTTATCCCACTGATTCATCATCCTACGAGACAGTTGAAAGCAGATTTATTTACACTGAACTCATTTGATGTATACTTTTGCTTAGTTGATTCTCTCGCTGCAACTGCGTAACCAATGAACCTAAAGTTTGAATTTCACGGTTTTAGCAAACGAGAACGTGTCACATGTTCATTGTTCAGTGTCTGTACCACTTTTGCCGCTTCCAAAATCAAATAAGACTTCTAATTTTCAAGTTCCAGAAATTTTACGAGGATTTTTAATGGTCTGCAACATGCGTCTCATTAGTGCACTAATTAGTTCACAGACGACCTATGAATGAAGTGTGACTTGTCGAGTCCGACTAATTCATCGTCCCAGAACAGGAGAGCAAAACTACGAACTCTTGTTTGTTTTCCAGTAAAATATTCGGAGTTGGATCCTGCACTTGAAAAATTTGAATAGTATCCGTTATTTATTGATTAAGATGCTAGAAGTATGTAGCTGTCATAGGATGTGTACACATGTTTAAATTCGTGATTAAAAAACTGGAATTGTCCAATCAGGCTGCTTAAAGTACGAGCACTAAATTTAAAAACATTATGGGGCTTTTTTGGAGAGAAAACATAAAATTTTAAGTTTATACGTAGAATATGAAATAAAATGAATGAAGTTAATACATAGTTAATTCTTTTGTTTACTCACAAAAAAATGACTAATATCCCGAGAATGACAGTAAAATATTCTTCCTTCAATAAGTGTCCACATACCAAGTAGAACAATAAAACTTTGTTTGTCAAGAGACCAACTTTTAGCTGGGACCAGCTGTAACAATACACTAACGGCTAACAAACTATTCGGTTCATGTGTGATACATTGGTTATCAAAGAGATCTGTGCGTTACAAACATGCAACAGATATTCTGTCGCACGTTTGAGTAGAAAATCCAGAAAATAAGTTTTCGTATCAAACGGTTATACATGTAAAAGCCGCGGCACATCATTTCTAGCGCTATGTTTCACAAAGAATTCTGAAAAATTGCTATGAATAAAATAAAGAGATCCACTGAAACTGAAAATAATAAATCTTATTACGCTGAGTGTTACTTTGCTCTCAATATATAAGCTTAACATAACTGTTAACAACATATAGGATACAAATCTGGTAAGAACGTTGGCACCACTAAAACTTCGGCTCTCACCTACAAAGCACAAACAAATCTCTTTTGAACTCGTATTTTGCACACCGCTTCACGTTCCATTGAAAACAGATGGAGACATTCGAACACTAGTAACACAGTCGGCAAAGAAAACGAGCGCCTGAGATGGACCGCAATATATTTTAGAGCAAGCTGATCGAGGAGGCTGGAATTGATATGCAGAGAATAAACAAGCAGGCACCGCCTATAAAACTATAATTGATCCTTAGTTCCCTTCAGAGCTGTTAACGTCAACAGTATTTGAAACTGCAATTGCGTTATTATGCTGCTCACTCTCAGCATACAGCTATGACATTCGGAGTTGAATATCATTGAAAAAATTGACTTCATAAGTAAAAAAAATAAAAATGACCAAGGTTTTCAGCAAGCTTTTGCTCAATTGAATTTGAAAGGGTTACTCTTGACACACAACACGCAATAACACTTCGCTAGGCAGCGTCATTGCTGGACAACCAATTGAATTGAACTTCGATGAATACTATGAACAAAATTTATGATGGGGACATTTCAATTCCTTCATTCGTTTCATCTTGTAGTGCCCATGTAGATTATATGATGTTTATTTTGTTGTAGTAAAAATAATTTCCACTTTCACAAGTGACCATTGAAGATTGCAATTAAAAATTTGATTTCATCACTAACACAACTAAAGCATTCCCTTGCCGTTGGCACTAATACCTTTTCGAAGTTTTTGTACTAATTTACTATTTATCTATGCCACCTAACATTTCTAATCACAAATTTATTACGCATCATTATTGATAACTTGTGAGAATTATTTGAGTTTTCCTGTTCTAGATTGTACTTGAAAAATCGTCATACATGTATTTTGATCTGAGCTTCGGAGTTCACATCAAACAAAAAATTGGATGCTTTACTCACCGCGTACATAATCATTAATCAATTTAACTGATGAAATTCTTAAATTTGTTGCTTCCCTCTCGCGGAATCTCTACTTTACTCAACACATTTTGCTTTTGCCTTTTCCCATCTTTTTCCATTTTATCTCTTTATCGAATCATTAAATTTTGTGGTATCTATTATTCCTGCTGGTCACGCCCGCCACACAAATCTTTTTTCCAATCTCATTTCGTTCCTGACGACGAAGTGATGTTGCTCAAAACTAGTGACGGCCTCGAAAAAAAGAGCTATACATTTCACGCCACAAATTTTACTACCAAATTCTATTTTATGCTTCAGTTTTAGAGATTCTATTGATTGGCTCCCCATCGGTAAAGTTACATCAGAACGAATCAACCATTTTTGACAGCTCTGTAGCAGACCTAGACAATAATTGCTGTGTCCGAGACTCCCTGTGTACCTCAGCTGCTGCAATGACATGAACAATAAAAAAATGCTTGCATGCAGAATAGAGTCTCTGCACACAACTACCGTCCAGCGCTGCGTTATTGCGGAGCTGGAGCAGCTCTTTTCATACTAGTGACTTTCATTAAAGTCTTACCAGAGGAGATCATATGGAAGATAAAAATAATATGTTAGCATCGCTTGTAGTAAAGATTTTAGAGTCTGTCTTTTGAATGCAGGTATATATACTGTGGTACGCATTATAAATTGTAGATATATCAGGAAAATGCGTTCAAAATCCCGTACACTTCATTACGTATAAGAAATATGCAATTATTATTTCACTGGGGGATGCCGATTTATAGAGACTTATATACACATTCGTCGCATTGTAGAATAGAATATTACTCTAGAATAGAATATGACACTAACAATGAGCTGAGTGGACAATTATGTACAACCCATTTTATAGCAGAGTCAAGGCATCCAGCAGTAAGCTATCTGCAGTACCTAATGCAATATTTTGGCCACGACAGATAGTTGTCATCCTATTGTTCATTTTGAGCATGCACATTTGGGGTATTATACGTCGAAATAGAATGACAAAAAAGACCACCGCAGTTCTAGTACCACCGACCATTCTCATGAGTTGATTATGTTAGCGTAGAGAGGAGCAATGATCAGTAAATACTAACAATTTTCCGTCTCTCACTCGTCATACCCGTAAGCAACAGCCTGCAAAATGAGTTTTTTTAAAAATGTAAAAGTATCTCGCTATTGACGCGTGAGTAAAACGAGTGACACTAAACCACTAGATTTCGTTGAATTAGTTTTCAGTTCAGGAAGCTAGCATATATTATTAGTAAAGTGTATTAACCTGCAAATTCAAATGAGTTGTGGGCTAAAAAACAGATTGTACAGATGATAGTGATATATTTATATAGTAATATTGATTAATCTGTCTTTAACTGTATCGCCTTAACATACCGATTTCAAAAGAAAAATGTATAACTTGGATTTTCCAAAAAAAGCTGCGGTATGATCAAAACATTCCTGCTTACGCCCCTATTTCACCAATAATCCCGCAGAAGTTCCAACAATATTGCAATACTTTCGGAACCCACGAGCTTGGAAAGACAAATACAAAGAGACTTCACATAATACAAGCACACCGCAGCACCAGCTGGGCCTCACAATACCAGGGCTTCTGATTCATGACCGCAATACAGGCCTGCTTTTAAGATACACCTCCCTGTTTCCCAGACACCGCTTCATGCACGTTAATGAATACTGAACCCTTGCCCTTATCCCAGTACTAAGGTTACGATCCAAGCTTATTGTTTGGGAGTGATGTCATTTCTCTCACTTCACTATGTAGTACATACAGCAACCTTTATGCCTCCATATGTATGACACACACCACTACTTCTATGCCGCCTCAGCTGATAAAAATGTAACCTCTTTTAACTTCAAATGAGAAATAAGGTAAAAATTCCCAAAAATAATTTCAATGTAAAGATCTTTTAGCCAATTTTGCATCAGAAGACTTTGATATTTATCTAGCCGCAATTTCTTGCTGCCTGCACCTCCCTCTCACAGGCCTCTGAAGCACATTTTTCCAGTGAGGAATTTATTCGAAACTACTCCATAAAAAAGTTAATTTTCTTCCCAGCAGCCAATATAACTTGACTCGCCGCTCCTCTCATCAGACAAAAGGAAAATGTAGGTTCTACTCGACTTATACATAATCGTTAGATGAACAAAATTATGTAATTAACATCATGTTTCATGCCTATGCTCTATCAATTGTCACCTGTTGAGTTTATAACCTTCCTATCATTCTCAAAAGAGAGTTAGTCAATCTGGCCAATTTAATGATTTGTCGAAAAAAAGTGTTGAACAAAGATTGGCTGGAGTTTGATCAGCTTTTTCAATACCTCAACTCTAACACCTAATTAGAAGCTACTTTGCGTATTTCTGCTTGATTAAAACGTCTGGAGTATTGTCATCTATTTCTTCAGCCTTGGATAGTAGCGTCTATATCCCATGACTATTCAATAATAACTTCGAATGAAAACATTGAATTATTTTTCAGTTTTGTAAAATACATAAAAATTTCGTGTTAGAAATTATCACTTTTTACTCCTATTTGGAAGGTATTTGCAATCCTTATATCAGTTACTTCTTTCAAGCTAGAGCAAGTAAGAAGTAACACAACACTTGTTACTGTATGTAAAATTTCTTGAATGTATAAGTATTGATAATAATTCTCTTTCGTTTCTGAAAAACATGAGGGAATGAAAATGTAAGAAACTTGTTTGAAGCAATTAAGTCGTTGAAAAGTCATTAAAACAATTTCTAAAAATAATTCTATACATACATAAAGGTAAATCGGCATGAAATCCAGCATGATGTAGAGTAAAGAACTGGTAAAAAATCCTCAAACACTATTAATTCTGTTGCTTCTGCTTCTGGATTTTTACTACACTTAAGACAATAGTCAGTTTCACGAATTAAAATGATATGAACAATTCATTTTCAGATGCCATGCTTGCACAATGTTTTACGGCAATAACTTTACAATCTTAATATGAATGTAAACGCTATACCCTCAAAACCAAGGTTTGCCTGGCTTTCAATTTGTAGTATTTCGCCATAAACAAGAAACAGCAAGCGAATAGTTGGACTATGTTTTATATTAAGAATAAAGTCGAATAAGTCTTAAGGCTGCACACATGCACGATTCTAGCAACTCAATTTATTTTATTTGTCTACAACGATTGACTCGTACGAAACCATCAATTATTCTCTGAAGGTTTTTTTGGCGTCATTAATGAAATTAATAGGCGTTAACAATGTTGGACGAGCTTACACAAACTTTGCTATGTTATGTGAACTGGAAATAATGTACAACCAAGTGAATTGCCTGACTTTCGCATTCTGAATAACTATTCTTGTTCATGCAGTTCTTCTCGAGCTACTGAAATGAATTGCATGTTTCATTTTTCGAATGCGCTGCGTTGTAACAATATTAATTGACAATTATTCGTTACATTCTTATATACAATATCCAATTTTAGGAAATGAAAACCTTGTTTGAAGTTCTTTACAATTCTAAGAAAAAATATAGTCAACGTTTATCTAGACAAATTAAGGCAAAAAACTGCATAAGCCATTATTCTATCGAATACATTTAACTACATCTGTTACGTCAAAGTATCACACATATGAGAAAAAGTTCATGCTACATTTTTTTACCATTCCAACATTCAAACTAGTACGATAGTCTCTGAGCCACGTAATAAGAATAATAATTTTATGAGCTATACTAACTAGAGCTAGAAATGCATTCTCAGCTAGAAAGAGAGAGTTGGAAGATTACTAAAGTAGCCAGAAAGAACTAACTCTACCAGTCAGAAGAGATGCATAAGATAACCTAATATTATTGACAACGAAACGAATATGCGTTCATAAATCAATTGAAATAGTTAATAATAATAATAGTTAATGAACCAAGGATCAGATAGAAGCTCCATCTTTATCTTATTCTTCAGTTATGTATTACTGTACAAGTATAATTGCTTCGATATGGCTTCCCAGCTTCTAGCTTCGACACCACTCTGACATTCCTGAGACCGACACGTCGCTGGCAAATCGCTTAAGCCAGTGCTCATTACAAAAGTTGAAAAAGAAGCCTAGGAGAGTTAGAGGCTCTTGAGCAGCAGTTCGCCCAAGTGATGAGTGTGGCGAACTTAGAGGCGGTGTTGGACCAGTTCTGTTAGCACTGGTCGGCACTCTTCACTCATGAGTAGCTGAGTTGACCTTCGAGTCAGAGCTGAGATAAGTGTCAAACTAGTGCTACGAGTGCTCTTTTTGAATAAGATGTGGCAAAAAATACCTGCTTACTGCAAACTTCAAAAGGACTCTGTGGAAACTTCGATGGTTGTGGGTATAACATTGAAGTTAATTTCTGTCTGGTGGGTCCTTCGTAAGTTGTTGAGTGCATGGGTCTTTTCACAGACCTTTTTGAAAGTCTCTGAGTTGTTGTCGCTGTTAAAGAAAGCAATGATACCAGGGCTATGAGAGCTGGGGGGGATAAACATGAACGAAAACAGGTCCGTAATTGTTTAGGTCTGAGCTCGAACCTGTGGAAAAGGTCAGTCACGGCACAAGCTGGAAGGTAGTGACGAACCACGACTTGTACAACATTATTGTGAGCTTTTTGATGTTGCATTGACTGAGTTGCATTAAAATTACTATATGATATATTGCACCACGCTCTGTGACAAGATTCTTCAATCTTTCCAGCAGTGACTGCAACACAGCATTACGTGCAGTATTGGCCAGTTCGTGTGTTTTGTATTTTATTTCTCCTTTTTATCGTTTTTTTTCTTTTCTTTTATTATAGTTTTCTACCAGCTGATGGTCTGAGAGAAAATCGAGTTTTATGATGTTGAAAAAGGAATTAAAAATTGTTTTATAAGTTATTTTAATTAAATAAGGTAATAGTACGAAATCAAAATCCCAATACTAACCTCTCAATGCAAACAGTAAATAATTTGACTAATATTTACTAAATTCTGGATGGAATTTTGGGGCCGCGAGACAACTATTTTGGAACAGAGAAAGTGTGCGTGAGCATTCGACTGAATGCCAAATTATTTAGGTTTAGAAAGACAATTGCAATTTCTCTTACGACCTTCGAAACGCGTCTTTCTTGAACGTTCACTGAACCACCAAACCCGTTTTTGTATGATTTTTTTAAATCTACATCGATAAAGTTGGAATTTATATAATGTTCCTAGAATCTATTTGGTATATCTTGAATAAAATTATTCTAGAAACGGAAATAATATTCCCGTACAAACCTAAACTGTTTCAAAAATCACATTTAAAGTGTAATACTAATTGGATTGCCTAAGGACTCAGTGGAGCATCCAATTAAAGAGAATACTCCTTCGTTTGGCAGATGAAATAAAGAGAATGTGAAAATTTTTCGAAACCCCATTCGACAACGAAGAATCTAAGAGTACGAAGTGATTGTATAAATTGATTGGACCTGAATAGTAAACATTGTAGGAATAATAGAAATTGTACCCGCCTAGCGGAATTCTGCACAGAATTTATTTGATTTGATCTGTATAAAATTATCATACCCATGAAACTTTAGCAATAAAATCACTTTTCATTACATGCGTTTGGTGACTACAGCAATAAAAATTTAATGAATTGTCTAGCAGTTAAGTTTAATGAGTTCATATTTATACGAACACATTACTACATGAGACAGTGAAGACTTCATTACTTGAGACAGTGAAGGCTTCATTACTTGAGACAGTGAAGGCTTCATTACTTGAGACAATGAAGGCTTCATTACTTGAGACAGTGAAGGCTTCATTACTTGAGACAATGAAGGCTTCATTACTTGAGACAGTGAAGGCTTCATTACTTGAGACAGTGAAGGCTTCATTACTTGAGACAGTGAAGGCTTCATTACTTGAAACAACGAAGCCTTCATCGTGACTTCACCGAATTAACCACGCATGAACAGTTCACTTATTTTAGTTTTGACGTATTTCGTGCGTCAAATCATCACTTATTTTATGCATTTATGGGTAACTGGTTTTGAGAAGCCAATGTTTATGTTATTATTATATTCATAGAAAGAAATATTTTGGATTACTAATAAAAATATTCTATCCAGAATGGGAAATTTTCTGGTTCACCACTGAATTATACTACTCTGGTAGTTCACTTCTATCGAATCACTAAATTAAAATGTATTAACATTTCTTCCAGCTCTGACTCAATTGAACATATTGGTGGCCAGTCGTGTAAATGAAAAGTTTTTTCACCTCTTTATATATGAAAGTTTCAATTTTTTTGCAACCTACATGTTATCTACGGTGCCTTTCAAACATTCATCAGGATAATAGCTAAAATATTAGTGTCATAAAATATTAGTGTCATAAAATATTAGTGTCAATATTGGTTTCATGTCCACAGTGCTCTCATGGCAACAAATCAAATTTCCGATAATGAATTCTGTAGATTTGTTATCTGAAAGCATCTCATTGTGATTACTGTTCTTCATCAAAAGCCTTTGCGCTTTGAATAAGATTTCTTTAGGAAGGCTTCAGTCGCTGTTGAGGCTGCGACTCTATATCTTCAACAAAGCTTCAAGGACCATCGTGGCTGTTTGTATTTTCGCTGACATCGCTGACATCGTGGCTGTTTGTATTTTCACTGACATCGCTGACATCGTGGCTGTTTGTATTTTCACTGACATCGCTGACATCGTGGCTGTTTGTATTTTCACTTACATCGCTGACATCGTGGCTGTTTGTATTTTCGGTGACATCGCTGATATCGTGGCTGTTTGTATTTTCACTTACATCGCTGACATCGTGGATGTTTGTATGATATTTTCTTTCAAGGATCTCGTACATCATAAACTTTTTCCAGCAGTCTTCTTCATTTACGTACTTGGTTACTTTTCGTTGCCCCTTAAACTCACATGGTTTCTATCCTTAATCGTTCAAACAGTACCTCGGAAGAGACGTGTACTGTTAACTCTACTCAATGGGTACTATTAACTCTATTTTAATTTTTTTCATAAATCATACCTTAAAACTACGCAGTAAATGTTGTGTTGGTAAGGATATAAATCCTTTAAAGAGCAATCAGTTTAGGTTTTTAACATTTCTTTCAAAATTCAAGTGTGGCCAAAATTACGTGTGCTCCAAATTACTCACAGTTACAGTCCAAATAATTCTAACAGTAGTGCAAAAACCAGGATAGGAAATACGTATGATGAGTCTTAGCTTGTGCCGTAAATTTTAGTTGTTTTTATATGTATTTTTGTGAATATTAATTCATCAAATAACATGTTCCACTTCTGTGAAACTCTCTCTGTTTTTCGTTTTTTTGTTGTCCTGCACTACTGAAGACACCATAATATTTATGATGAGATCCCTTTATTAAGCCATAAACCTCCTCGCAGTCTGAAATAAAATCTTTATTAAATTTTTTTGCCTCGGTAAAAAAATTCGACTACATTTGATAGATTTTTTAAGAGAACATAGGAGGATTATTTCTGGAGAAGTTGAAATGTATTGGGGAACTCTACAGAAAGAAGAAGTAACACGAACATAAAATTACTCCGACGAAAATAGATTATCCTGATTAGCATAAATAACACACGCAGCCACGAGTTTTAAAACTAGCTGGAAAAACCCTGAAAATTTAAAAAAATCCTGGCAAACACTCAACAAATTCTGAAGACAGTTTCAGATTCCTTCCAAATCCTTTGCGAAGGATTCATCATTTGTAAATTTAAGATTTGTAAACTACGAGTTTGTACCTCATATTGAAACGCTTGTTTTTAAAATTCATCAAACCCTCCAGTGAAAGATACCCAATCGTTCAAAATGAAAATCTACTTGTCTGTGTTTGTTATTTGTGTAAGAAATGCATTCTTGGAGCTTATGTAATCAAAAATGTTGCTTTTGATCATAGTTCTCATGCCCAGTGTCTCATAGCTTTCAGAACAGTACGAATAAACCATTCTTTTTCAGTTCGTTCTGATGTATAAATGAATTTTGTCTCTATTTTATTCCTAATTGGAGACTTGTAAGTTTATTGAAAGGCTGGTATATAATTTTTATTGAGCTTAGAATTGACTAGGAATGCTAAAAATACTTCAAGTGCCGAGAAGTTTTACTGATACAAGATTTTCGGGAATTTTAGAAATACTTCTCTTGTGATAGTTTTTTTGCGGAATCATTTCGATATTATCTCCTGAACAAACATTTTTCGTAAACATAAAGCGTCAATTATCTTAAAAATTATATATATATATACAAATATATATATATATATATATATATATAT
>VCRD01000060.1:493966-544508 GCA_006783055.1 Trinorchestia longiramus
GATCATTGACTTGTACGGAAAAAGTTGCAGTAAATGAATTTGACATGGCATCTATTACACGTACAAGTGATGGATTATTTTAGTCTACCGTTATTATTACGAGTATTTAACTACCTTCTCCTTATGGAAGACCCTGGTTTGTGTATGACCATCGCTTGGCTAGAATTACGGCGTGAGATTTGAATAGCGACCCAAAAATGGGCCGAAAGGCTCGTTTCTATCGTCTCATTCTATTCTATTCTAATCTAAGACTGTAACTAAAAACGCAGTCATTTATAATTTTGCGTTGAATGCGATTAAGCATCTATCTTATGTTAATTTAAATCAATTGCTACACTGAAGTTTATCACCAAATATTTGGTTAATGTAAAATGAGACGTAGAATAAAACATTGCTATCTTAAATTTTAGAGTTTAAGTAGATTGAACTTTGTTTCTTCTAATGTGCTTTAATCGCTGGCTTATTATTAATGTTAGGTAAAATATTTTAAGTGTTTACAAAGGTTTTAAATTATGGAATAAATATGTAATTGGGGAGAAACTTTCAAGGCAAGTATATGACTTTGAATGAATTAAACATAAGTGACAGCAAGAAAAATACTTTGTGAGAAAATCTAACACTATTGAAATATGTAAACAATACTTTATTCTATAGTATTTTGCACCTATAGCTCATGTTACTCGATTTCCTCGGATAATTATAATTCAACAAAATGAACTGTCCAAATGGAAACTTTTAGCACTTTTTCTCACTTTGGTTAGTTGATCTTGTACTACTCTTGATGATGAATTAGATATTCGTAATGCTGTAGCAAATTACGTCCCTTGTTTTCACAATCCACTTTTAACGAAGACACAAAGCAGAACACTGATGAACACGGATGACTCAAAGACTCAACCTCAGAAGAAATTTTGTCCCTGTGTAAGTCATATTTTGAAATGGTTAAATGTAAGATAGGTTTGAAGGAATATTCACCGTAGTTTGTATCACTAATAAAATGAATTTGAAATGAATCTGGTGTACTAATAAAGCAAATTATCGCCTTGTAACATTCAAAATGTAGTCATAAAATATGTTTGTGCCTGAAATCGGTATTTCACATAAAAATTGTAAGTTGCATAACTTTTCAAAAAAAAATCCTCAGGGTTTTTCAAGTATTTTGTAACGTCATTTGCTGTGAAAGAGAAAAACAGTGGCTGTAATGTTAAAAATTTATTCGATTTGTGTCATCCTTTGTGTGATCGTCAGTAGAAGAAAAAGAAAGCCAAGTGGTATACATACACGGCGGCGGAAATCTCGTATTTTTCATCCATTACATCCAGAATCTTATTACGGTATTTCACCCTACATGCGAAATAAAGTCAGGATATTGCTTTGTATTTTAAAAAGTGCAAGACTTAACAGCAAATTAAAAGTGTACTACATTTCCAGTTCTAATGACAAGAGCTTAAATCTCCGAGCGTGGATAAGTTCCTTAATATAACATTATTATAGTAGGTAGAAAAGTTTTGAAATAAA
This sequence comes from Trinorchestia longiramus, assembly GCA_006783055.1. Taxonomy (NCBI): domain Eukaryota; kingdom Metazoa; phylum Arthropoda; class Malacostraca; order Amphipoda; family Talitridae; genus Trinorchestia; species Trinorchestia longiramus. The sequence continues at coordinate 495,485 of VCRD01000060.1, forward strand.
TGCATTTCCATAACAGTTAGGAATCATCGAATTCATAAAAAGTATCACTTAATCATGAAGGAAACTCGAGACGCCTGACTTAATTTTAATGTAAAAGGAATATACTAGTGATTCCATTCAGCGATTGTTTTGCATCTGAACACTTAGAATATACGTGAAATGTCATGAGAAGACAGTTGTAATTATACATGAACGATGCTTGGATTACCTCATACGTTGTAGTTAAAAACAAACCATTATTAGTGCTTCTTGTTACAGGTTGTAAAACAAACGAACCATTGATTGAGGTACTCGCTGCAATTTTATCTAGATGTTCGTTGCTGGTTGTAGTACAACCAAACCATTAATTGATGAATGTATTGCTGGTTGTAGTACAACCAAACCATTAATTGATGAATGTATTGCTGGTTGTAGCACAAACAAACCGTTAATTGATGAATGTGTTGCTGGTTGTAGCACAAACAAACCATTCATTAATTAATGTATTGCTGGTTGTAGCACAAACAAACCATTAATTGATGAATGTGTTGCTGGTTGTAGCACAAACAAACCATTCATTAATGAATGTATTGCTGGTTGTAGCACAAACAAACCATTAATTGATGAATGTATTGCTGGTTGTAGCACAAACAAACGAGTGATTGAAGTGCTCGTTGTGGTCCATAAATTGACAAGGATGCTCGATGCAGATTGTAGCATAAACAAAATTCTTAATCGCTTTTTGTATTGCCAGTAGTAATATAAACTGTAATCCGCTTTGTTGAGCTCACATGACACCTGTCCCTAAAGCCCCACAGTGTATTAATTCCTGGACATGACAGTGTGTAGCAGCAGTTTATAAAGTGAATGAAGCGTCATGTTTTGGGGAATGGAGATACGAACAATTATTATGCATAGGAAATTTTTAGCATAAACAAGTGAATGCCTTTCGCTTGTAAGTAGTCTACTGTAATTGTTAACATTAGTTTATTATTTTAATTAATGTGGAAAAACATACGATGTTAGAGTTGTCTTATAATTATTCGTTAATTTTATGGTATTTGTTTGCAAATATATTAAATTTGTACTCAATACAATCTGAGACTCTCAACTATGATAGAAATTACTGATTTAAATTTGTTCGATTGCTGAATGAAAAAGTGAAAGGTATGCGAAACTGTTTGATGTTTCAGTTAAATCACTGAATCTCGGAAAAATTGTAAAAACTCTGATTACGATTACAGAATAAAAAAAATTGCTTTATGGGTGAATTTCATATTTTGCATATAAAACTCTAGATTCACACATACAGTGAATCTGATATAGTGTATGTGTGTTTTACAAATTATCTGCATACTTTATTTGCTGTCATTAGATGAAAAATGACAGAAATATATAAAAACTAATTTTAAAGTCAGCCTGTAAAATTAATTTATATGGAGAAGAGAAGCAGGCTTGTGTAGCTCACAGAGCTACGCTATACACCCTTCTTTCTTTCGCCTCTCCTGCTCCCCACTCACCAGCGTGGGTAGGGCAATCCATCATGTCAGAACCTGAAGTTTCCAACCATTTGGCCTAGCATCTAATTTAAAAAGTTTTCTGGAAGTAAAATTTTAATAGAACAAAAGCTTTTTCTTCTGTGAAACTAAGCTCGTTCATTGTGATTTAACACACAAGTTTGGCTGCTTATTGTCTTCCCCAGCCGCTTATTAGGAGCTGAAAACGTTGACTGACAGGCACCAGTGCGGCTCGTCGGAACCACGGGGATTTCTTGAGCTCTTCCTGTCCAAGTTTTAGAGAGTCGTAAATTCACATCGTGGGATCGAAATAAATATCAGAGAACCGGTAACGACGAGTTTAAGTCTTCATTCTGTGTTAAATGTTGGTTTCATTAACGAATGAATAACATGCATCATCTTAGTATCTTGAGCCGTGAAAGCTCTCTCTAAGACAACATTTTTTTGCTTTCTAAAAACGATGCTTTATACTTACCGTGGTACACGACTTACCCAGCTCAGCTCGCTGGTACTGGTAGTCTTGATACGCATGCAATCTCAACTGATAGTCTCCAAGCGGCTCCTGCACGCCCTAGAATGACGGCAAAAATTAGCATCCGAGGAGCTGTTGCTAAACTGCCTACGCCTGAGCGCAGATCACGGGACGTATTCATTGGGTAACTTTAAATTCGGTGGGGTAACCAAGCAGATGTTGGGGTAATGTACTGGTTGTTGGGGTGATTTTCCCTTCTGAAAACTTCTTACTGGTTAGAGTTCCCTCTCGTCCTGTGAGCGTACACGAAGTGCTGAGCCGCTTTTGTTTCCTGCTTCGATATGATTGAATCATTTTTCCCCTATTGTGGTCTTGGCCATGTGTTTTATAGATGTTACAGCATTGCTGTGTCAGTGCATTAAGCTACACGAGCTTTATCTAGTACTCTCATGCACCTTTTTAAGATAGTGCATTAATATCCATAAAAAATAGCTTACGTGAATGATAGAAGTTTGAAATAACCTTATCTGTTGAGCAAGTCTAACAAAAAAATGAAAAATTATTTTTTCGTCTAAAAAGAATAGTTACAAGTACCTTGCTTTGGAAAAAAGTTTGTGCAGCATTTATATTAGAGTGAACATATATTACTTGTATTTCCTACATTGAAACAAATTCTTCGCATAATATGCCACAGGACATTGATAAATGCTAAAAATATTAATAAATGCTACAAACCAATATAAGTTACAAAACATTGGCAAATACCACAGAACAATATAAACTATTAAGCATTAACAAATGCTGCTATACAATGAAGGATAGCCGGACACTTCGCACACAATCAAGTCCGATGACGAGTTGGTTACAGATTCATAGATTCATGAATAAGTAGTGCAATAAGTGATACAATGTGCAGCAAAATGTGTATTGCAATAAGTCATACAATGTGCAGTACAATGAGTAGTGCAATATGTAGAACAATGTGTAGTGCAATATGTAGAACAATGTGCTGTACAATATGTATCACAATTTTTGTGCACAACGAGAAATTCCTGTGTTTACATGTTCGTCTGAGTCTTTGAAAGTTTGTGATACTTATTCTCTTTTTTTATCTTTTTATGCTCAGATGCATCAATGTTCAAAATTATTATTTAATATAATGAGATAATAGTCATTGCCAATGTTTTTTTCTTTTCATGAAAACCATAAGCATTATGATGATTTTTACACGAAAAAATTACAATTCCTGATATGCTTGAAAAATTCTATATGATAAAACCTACTACCGAACAACAACAAAATTTCTCTTAATCACTCAGACGATTGCTTGAAATTCCAGAAATTGCATCGCTTTTGATTCCAATGTATTAGGTTTAATGTGTTAAAATTTAAACGGGGATTTAGTGGATTATTGATAAATAAATTTAGATAAGACCAGGGGAGCTGTTCCCCTCGATCTCCAGCGCACTCAAGTGGCGGTATGGAGAATATGACTGAAAAATCTCTATTGTTGAAACCCATTCAAGCTCCTCAGAGTATTAAATGGCTTTATTGCTCGTGGACTGAAGTTTAATATGTTGAGCACGGCGAAGAGCACCCTCTTAAAAGTTATCAAATCCCTTCCGAAGACCTATTAATCAGTGAAAGAGGGCTCCAAGAATTACGAAGGAATTATACAGACTTGGAAGCGTTTTGAAGCAGTCGAGAAGTTTCGAGTGACAGCGGCCGTCTGAGACCTAGGTTACATAACTAGTCACCGCGTTTTGAAACTTGACTAGTTTGATGGCTCTATGCTTGGATATACTGACTCCTACAGTAAGCAACAAAATAAAGAGAAAACAAATCGTATTTCTTAATAAATTTTTACGTAAAGTTGGTCACAGTATTTGGTTTTAAAGTGCCATAGCATAAAAATAAATCCTTATGGGGTAGTTTTTGCTTTGTGGTTAATATGAGAGATAACTTTGTGCATACTGAGAACACTAACGTATAGTGGTTCCTAAACCAACACAAGTTCATTGGAATATGAACAAATTTTAAAAATATTTTTTTTAATTATCGAGCATAAAGCGTAAAAACCCTCATCATATTTTTCAGCTTAGATTTCGATGGTTCAAAATTCAACGAAATTTTGCTCATACATAAATATTCATCGGTAGATTGTTAAAAAGTATTTCGTTTTTTTGGTGCAGTTGTCCAGAATTATTTGTACAATAAACGTCGAGTTTGGCAACGGTCAAGAATCTTGATTCAAAGCTATTTGCAAACTAGAATCACCAGAGTAACAGGCTTCCTGATTTAACATAAGCTTATTTAGTAGAGAAGAAGAAAATCAAAAGCAGAGTTATTGATATGATTTTCTTGCATTAATCGAAGAGTCACCTCTATAACATGCTTCAAACCGTTCATTTAATAATCTAAAATTTAACAGAATTTGATTCATTAAATTCATGTTTAGAATTTTTTTCAATTCTTAGACAACCGCTGCATACTTAGATATGACGCCAACTAATACCCCAACACTAATATGTTTTACCCCTATGACACCAAATATAAACAACACGGACATCTGCTGTATATTCTGTCGGTTTGGCTCCATCCCACTCAATACTTACAAGACCAGCATCACAACATCGCATCCTCGTGGATGTCATTCTGTGCACCACCACCGCCACCAACAGCAGCCGGGGCCTACAAAGTTTATGTACTGTAATTGCCCCGTCATTTCTGATCTTGTGTAATTAGCAGCGATTCACACAGGGAAAACAAAGCAAAAAAGTTATCTTCTTTCGTCAGCTCTGGCTTAAATTTGACGCGGACTTGAGCGATTTATTGCGCTGGGACGCAGCCGACGGGCGCTTCTCTGACCAGAGGTCTTTAAGCTCATGCTGCAGTTACTGTGTAGTGGTGCTGATGATAGTGATGATTGTGGGGGTTAAGGTATTGGCGGTAATTGTTGTGGTGATTGTGGTGCTGGTGATGGTGATGATTATGGGGGTTAAGGTAGTGATAATAATTGTTGTGGTGATTGTGGTGCTGATGGTAGTAATACTGGTGCTGATGATGGTGATGGTTGTGGTGGTTAAGGTGGTGGCGGTAATTGTTGTGGTGATTGTGTTGTTGATGGTGGTAATAGTGGTCTGATTATGGTGATGGTGATGTTTGTGAGTGTTGTAGTGATGATAGTAGTTGGATTGATGTTGTTACCTTTCCCTCTTATGCTCATGCTGCTGCAACAATTTATCATGTTTGAGAAAGAATATAACAATTTTAATTGTACCTAGTTACTCATTTTTCTTTAAGTGCTTCGTTTCATAAGTTCTGTGAAAGAAATTGACTATTTTGGATTTTTTTAGAAACAATGAAATTTTGAGGCAACATGAATTGAAGATGAATATATGAGTAAAATAACATGTTTACGAGACCTTCATGAATGACTGATAATCTACAGTTCGTAATTTTTTTCCTTATATCACTATACTATACACGACATCTATTTAAGTGCTAATAATTGTATTATCTAGTAGTGGCTTACTGGCTCCCTTATTCACTACATCAATAATGGTTCAGAGTGGTACTCAATCTCCGCATAAATTAAGCGCTTTTTCAAAAAGTCTAATCAAAATATGTATATCATAACATTTACTCCACAAACCGACCTCATGTGAAAAGCCCATCGTCACTGCTATTAAATTCTTCCCTTCTAGCAAAGTGAAACCATTAGACGGAGTCTCCCTTGCACTGCAGTTCCCAGTCACGAAGACACACTAAAAATAAGGGCGTGTAGTCGCCCCTAAACTGATTTGCAACGTGCACCTCCTTTATTACAGAACTTTTGCCTGCAACAGAGTTGCCACCTCAGACTTGTTCTTAAGTCCAACACGGACTGCTGGTCCTTCAAAGCTTGGAATTTTTTGCTAATTTTGCTCAAGAAGAAAGGGGAATTTTCTCCATGCGATACAGGTAGAAAAGCTACCGACATAAGAAGCCATCTACAAATAAAACGTGATGAAGTCGAAGAAACACACATCCTTGTTATATCACCACTTAATTTCCAAATGCAGATGCTTTTGGAAACAGAGCTGTAATTATTTTGCGGCTGTGCTACGAAACTTTCCCGTAGCCCCAAAAATAAATTTTAGGTAATATCTTTACCTCCAGGGATGCAAGCGCTGAGCAGCCTTCTGAAGTTGCAGTAGCAAGCCTTGTTTGCAAAGTAATTGATTCTGCAAGCCTTGTTTGTAAAGTAAATGAGTTTGTAACTCGTGTTCTATAGGGTTACAACTTCCAGTGTTTCTGCAAGGGAATGAAGAAATCACACTTCATCTATTTCTAACATCAAACCTAAATGAAATACAGGGTTCTCAGCATTCACAATAAATTGAACATAAACTTTAGGAGCTACATAAAACCAGTCTTAACACTCTTGGGTACATGTTTAGGGGCAAAGACACCATCTGAAGCGAGAAGCAAAAGGTTCAAAGTTTTCACGCACAGTACCGTGTCTACAACCCCACCATGAAAGTGTTACGTCCAACGTTTTCATTAAATTTGTACAGCTCGGTGAGCTCATAAAAAGGAACTATGTCCACCTCATGACCAGCAGGAAAACGTTACACTATAAGCGTTCAAAGTTGGACGATACGAGCAGCCAGGAAGGGCATGTTCCTAGACAGCATTTGTAGTTTTCTGAGTCAACTGTGGAAACTATGAATAAAAAATTAAATTTTCGTCGCTTATGTCTGTGAAATGTTGAGTCTGTATCAAAAATAACACAAAATTTGATTCCAAACGAAAGTTACTTTCCTGTTGAGAAACATTTGTATCTTTGTTAGTAAGCAAAATCTCTCGGAAGGCAAACAACTGACAGGCGTTTTTATAAAATTAAAGTATGTAAAATATTGTCATATCAATACAACTTAGTGTTAAGAAATTTCAGCCACTTACCCTGAAAATGAGTTCAAAAATTGGAATCGTGGTCGATTCAAATTCAAATTACAAATAAGGAAAATACACTCTAGAAGTCAATTTAAGATTTATAAGTATCAGAAAAAAATATGTATGCCATAAGTTTCTTCTGCAATTTTAAGCCATGTGAAAATTTGAAATGGTAATGCAATGGTTGAGTCATTTTTTAGCAGCTCGGCACATTTTACAGGGTGTTCAATAAATATCATCGTCACATCCAAATGTGAAATCAATTCAATACACTTCCATATCATTTTATATGCAATATTTGTGTATTAACAAAATTAGCTGTGTTTCAGGTACAACATTTGTTACAATGGCAGAAGATTTAGACGAAACGATAACCATTTTAAAGTTGCATAGGGATGAAAATCTTCAATGAATATAAATAGAACTTTAAAATGTAACAAAATACTAGTCTAGCGAATTTTGAAACAATTTAAAACAACTGGACAAGTAAATAATGGTTTTGTACAAAATCGTACTTGAACCGTTAGAACATCAAAGCTGGTGAAATTCAACCATAGATAAGCTCAGAAGACGCCCAAAAAGATATCTGGCAAAAACAGGGGAATGTATCAGTCTGCCCCATGTCTACCATTCTCCACAGAAATTTAAATCTTTCTATGCAGATAAAAGAAACAGCTGTTATCTGTACAAAACTGTGAGCAAACGTCCTTTTGAAATCCTTTCGTATGAAATTATTTTCTCTCGTATCTGCGAAGGCACGTGTCCAAACTTTTTGTTCAGTTCCGAAAAGTAGTTTGATATCCAGCAAAAATTTAACGTGAAAAATAATCAATTTTGGTCTGGGACTTGTGAGATTGAAACCCAGATATTCACTTAAAAACGGCGTCATTGATGGTTTGGACCACAGTTATTGAAATAGAAACATACCCATTTGTTTGTGTGAAAGAAGAGAGTAAAATTAAGTCATTGCCGCAGTCATTGTTGTTGGCTGAGACTGAATCATTTCAAACATCTGTGAATTATCTTCAACTCATTACTGGAGCAGACAGAGGAGATATTGACTAAAATGTCTTATTTTAAAGTTCCATATTTAAATACTAGTTTTTTATTGCCATTCTATACACGTGTTCCTTCAACAAAAATAAGATCTAAAAGTTGCAGCGTTGGGCTGAAAGATTCGTATCGTAATATTAAAATAGGTTTTTTTGAAAACGCCGTAACGATCTGTGTTATTCAAAACATTAATGCATGTAATAGCATTGAGCCCTGTTCACTTATTTCATACTTCTACAATTCAACCCTTTTGAAGGAACAAAAACATTCTTATTTGAATTTTACAAATCTCGTGTGTTATATGCATGCATTTAAATTTCAGTTTTGCAAAAGTCATCATAAAATACTTTTCATATCTAATATAGTTCTGGTGCACACATTTTTGCTTGATGAGCTACAGCGAGAAATTATTCTGAAAAGAAATGAGAATAACTTGGGTGACTAAATTAACTTCAACACAGCGATATTTTGCTTCAATCTTTACAGAAGCTGTGTAAGTTTAATGCCATGAGACGGTCAAACCTACGTATGAGTTGTTATAATAAATTATGAAGAAATGACTATACATAAATTGATAGCCCTTAACAATTTTTAAATATGAGGCTTAATTTATCACAATTTGACTCTCCTTACAGTCAATTCAAATTGCATTTAAAAAAAGGAAAAAGCGAATGCATGTAATCAAATTAAACCTCTTAATGTTATTCTGTTCTGTTTTGTGTCCTAACAAATTTACTGCAGGCCACTGAAAGTATCTCGGAGGTATGCCGTACTTATTCATACGTTCTCATGCTTCATGTGTAGTAATCTTGAGCTGTACGTTTTAGGTTATGGAATTTAGTTCCATGTTCAGAAGTGTATTCTATCCTGCAAATTAATCTCCAAATAATAGAAATAAAAGATCCAAAGTCGTTGTGTGCAGTTAGTTCAATTTTACATGTCAACAGGAATAAGCCATGTATACTGCATGGTGGCCTTCATTTACTTAACAAAGCTGAAAACTATGTACGTGTGAGTAGAATTAATGCAGACCCCCAGTGCAAGCAAGATTTTGTTGTGATTGTAAATTTGCGTAAGATTTACATCAATCTTACATGAATAGTATATGTCTCTAGTGCTTTGCACATGCGTTTAAAATAAAAATGTATAATGCACATGCTATACAATCGATTTCCATCGATGTTAAGATTCCAATATCTTTCTATTACATTTTTAGCGTTGTTTTTGAATGTCATGTGCGTGGGTCGGATTTTCTAACTTATCCATCTCTTTTACGTGGAATTATGTTAATACACAATCGCTTGTATAGATTTATTAATATGGTGATGGTTCTGCTAGTTATATCAATTAATATGAATATCTAAATAGGTGAAATAAACCACACCTTGCCCAAAAATAATCAATCCATTTTTCAAATTCGTTCTGGCGTTAAATTTTCATTGAAAACAGAAGAGTTTCAGACATCTGCACAATTGGAAGGCCTCAAAAATGCCAGCACGCCACTCACGCCACGGAAAACAGGGCATTTTTAGCCACGCTGCTGCCAGTGGGCCAATCTAGGCAAGCGAGTGTTTTCGTGCCAGAATTGATGAGACTGCAGCTAAAAACCAGACAAGAAATTGTCCCGTCAATTGCTGAGAAATAGTCATGTCCTCGAAATTGCCCCAAACAAAAACACATTTCCGTGAGGTAAATGAGCATCAGCTGGAATAGGTGGACCTTGTAAAACAACACGAAGTTTACCAGTATTATTATAAGCAACCTATTCATGAATGGTGCAGTAAAAACAATTTTAAAATACAGCTCTCATTTCAGTAAGTACTACATTTTTTTCAACTTGGTAGCAAAGAAAATTATATTGTTTTCCTATGACATTTCTGTTATCCCTTCGAACATATAAAAGTTCAGTGAAAATCTTCCAGAATCGCATGAACGAGTTCCGCAAAAGCTTCCTAGGGTTTGCTACATGGAGTAATTAGTGTAACTAATTTATCAATTAAGACATTTTATGTATTCATTTTATGATTAAATTATATGATAGTAAAATAAAAATTCAGTATCGATATAATGTGTTTTTTTATAATTGTATAGAACAGTAACCTTATTTGATTTATTTATTTTCTTAATTGGTAATAAACACGTTTTGCATCTCACTAACAGAAATTGTGATATATTTGCTTGTAAATGAGCGTTACCTAGAAATCAACTACTCCGATTCAAACCACTACATGAAACATATCTCTGCTTATTTTGGATATGTTAACTCAACGAGTATCTATATATCCAGAATAATCTACCGTAAAAACTTCATTTTCGTTTCCAATTTATATTTACCATTTACATTTACCAGCAGGTACGCAATCTTACTTTGCCTGTTTGAAAACTTGTTTCTCTAAACATTTTACCAAGAAATTCATTTTAGATTTTCAGTATAACATTGAAGTAATTTACGAAAACACTAATTAGAAGTTTTTTTTTAAATAGCTGAATTTTGTCTTTAAGCCCTATGACATGAAACAAATGAGTTCCATTTTAATTATGTAAACATGAAGTGATACAGTTCCCATTCATGTGCCAGCAGCTGCCTGGTATTGGCAGTCTCTGAAGGGAGCTCAGTGTGTGTACAGAAGGTAGAACTATTTAATTTCGGTCACCGGAGCAAGTTTGTCTAGTTGTGTCTCAGGTAAGACGTACTTTATTAAACACGAGTAGCTTATATTGCATGTCATATTAGTTGCAGCTCATTTTGCTGTAGAAACTGAGTGCTTCCATACCATCAAGGTAATGAATTCCATAAAAAGTGTGTTGAAAATTGCTTCTAATAGTCTACGGATAATACTACCAGGATTAAAGTTACTCAACATTAAATTTACAACAGCGATACTCGTAGAGTAGGCTTAGACGTAAGAGATACATTTCTATACAAGAATTGCACCATTTACAAATCCTAAGAGTGAAATTTATGTAGTTTAATTTCCAAAATTACTTTCTGCCATCATATGTAGTTTCTCAGTAACTCAACGTAAACTCAAAATTTACGATTCCGGTAGCCCGAAATTTGGAGTCTAAAACCCGAAATGAGGGTAACTCAAAATTTGAATAATTTTCTAAAATATTTCAAAGTATAGTCGTAATAGGAGTTACGTTCATTGACATATTTAAATTAATGTCAATGAACGTAACTCCTATTCATATGTTAAGACCATTAGGTAATTGACTGATAAATTGACTTCTCATATTTCAAACGAGAATAATTTTACTGAAATCAGCAAAAATGGAACAGAGTGAAAAGAATATGAATAATAATTAAAATACAAAGAGCAGAAGAAACATTGGATGGTCATACCATGGTGGTATGGGCCGAATAAAGTTTTTATGAACAGTAACGTTCTTATTTTAAACGAAAATTTTCATTTCAGAACAGCAATTGCGTCAATATTTTAGCTTCAGTTCAGGCATCCTAAGAGTCCCACGTTTTGCTTGCTTAGCTTTAGAAGTAAAAATAATCTCCGTAGCCCAGGTCTGGCGGCTCAATTTTAGCACAAGGCTTCAATCGTTTGAATAAACAGGCTAAATTGCAACGCTTGTCACGACATGAAAGTTCGTCGGGTTAACTGTCATATGTCTCGAATAGTAAAAAAAAACAGTGAAGGACCATCATCAGTTCATCTCACGTTGTATTGCATGGCATACCAGGGCATTTTTTTACAGAAGTATCATATGAAGAAAAAAGGGTCCCAGCTCACTCGTTGTCTCTCATCTCCACGTACTCGTATAAAGAATGCACCAGCGATGAAACCTTGAAAGTAGGAGCATAAAAAAAACAAGACTCTGAGATGGAACCCCCAACTGCCTGAGAGCCATCTCTGTCATAATGTGTACGCTACCTTCACAGCCCACTACCAGGGCAACCTTTATTTTGCATTTTTAACGTCGTATAATCGGTGTCTTTCTCGTTAACGAAGCGAAGGGAAAACCTGATGAGCTTTGGCTTTTTGTACCTCTACAAAAAGCAGGATGTTTGAGCATTGCGAGTTATAAAATATTTTAAGAGACAAAAATTCTTGAAATGAGAGACAGAAACAATGTCTGATTAAGAGTAGGAGTACGATAAGTCTGCAATTGACCTTAGAGTATTAAGATCTCCTGAAAGTTTCATTTCTTAGTATTTTCATGTGTAAAAATCAAATCCTTGTTTCTCTCCTCAAAGTACCGGGACTAAATTTCGAATATTTTATGGGTTACATTAATTGTTTTTGGCATGTCAAATAAATAAAACAAACGACTGTGTTTCATGATAATCGGGTAGTTTCTGTGCATAAGCTGCGAATTGTATTACTGTAAAATTTTGTTCAAAGAATTCACATCTTTAGGGAAACAAGACGTTTCTGACACAAAAATAGATTGCATTTGCACTCAACAAATGCCTGACTTGAACTCAAAATTGTAGCTCTTCGACCGGGGTTTCTGTGCGTATTCATTTCCCTCAGGCGGAAGAAGTTAACGTCAAAAAACTACGGACTCCGAAAAATTAATTCACAGTAAAAGTACAGAATTTGGCGTACAGAGATTGCCACCTCCTGGAAGTAGGCGTCCAGAATTCGGCTACTGTGCTGCTCTTGAATAAATAAGTATTGTCTTATCTCTTAGTTCTACTACGTATTTTGTTCATATGAATATTTTAAACACGTTTCTTTTCTCAATGTGTTTTCTTTTCTGTGTTAGAACAATAAGAAAAGCAATAGTAATACTTGCCAATAGCTTAGAAATTTATGCATTCCCCATCTCGATTCATTCATCTATAACTTACATGATAAAATCACTTACATTAGCAGCAGCGTCAGCTGTCAATGCCTAAGGTCATCATGTAGATAAACAAACAAATAAAAATTAGGTCCAAAATGAATACTAGGACGGGAAATTAAAGATGAGTTGCAGATACAGTTGGAACTATCAAACGAAAGCCTTAAATGTGTAAAGCAAATGACTTATTGCTTTCAAATCACAAGTTTTCTTAGAGTAAAAGCACTTTTAGATAATTACACAGTATTCACAAAGCTCAAATCCCAAAATGCCAATGGAACTTTTATATTCATATAATTTTTGGTAATAGAATGAAATATCGAACTCTGCTACGAAAAAATTTTCATTACAGGTTTTTTATCACAAGGACAAATTTAGACTTCGAAAGGCTGCTCATAAAACTGCACTAAGAAATATAGAGGACATATTCACCATAGCATACAATCGAAATTACCTAAATCAAACGAATAAAACTATTAAAATGCATCTAACCTGCTCTATTTTCTCAGGTTTTAAATTTAGTATTTTTAATTGCTTTCTTAAGTTGTTTTATCATTCATTGATTTAGTAATTTCCCAGTACAAAAAACGTTTACCATTATGAGTAAAACTTGATCTAAAATTCCTACTCTGCTGCGTTCATTACAATGACAATCAGATTAACAAATTTTGTTTTGTCAAATGACAACATTTTAACATCATCATCATTTTTTCCAAGTTTGGGATTTCGTCTCACGAGATTTTTCCTCCTGTAAAGAATCAGTGCATTAAAGAATAAGAAATTGAAGAAACTAAGATGCGCATAAACAAATCGTTTTTATTAGAATAGTGCGTATTATGTCAATAATTCAAATGGTGTACGGAAGAATTTAAGAAGGAAGCAAAAAACCAAGTCATCCTAAGTCTGTGATTGAATAACACATAACAAAAAATCAAATCTCTCAGTAAATTGAGTTATTGTCCCCGTAAACGTGCATGGTCTGAATTAATTGTACAAGTAAATATTTTCAAATTTAATAAAAATATCCGAATTTCGACTTTAGTTTACGCTTCCTTTTCATGATTGCTGAAGCCGCACGATCTCTTTGTTTCCTCGGCCGTCCACAGCCAATTAATCAATTGAATCCAGTACATAAATATTGAAGCTCTGCAGACTCCGTCAACTGCAATTTATCAATCAATTTACCTTCCAGTCGGAAGCTAGTAAATAAAAGAATTGTAAGCAAATTTGAAATTGTTTGTGAATTGTGAGTTCAAAAAAGTTTGTTCCACCGCATTCAAAATAAAAATAAAGCTGAAAAGTCAACTAAATAAACTTTTGCACGTACAAAAAAAATCGATATACGTTTAATGTACAATTTTAGTAAGCCGCCGGAAATGTACTTCTGTCGATTAGCTGACATTTAGAATGCTGTTAAAAAACCTTTTCTCATAGGAAAAAATTTAAACCAGAAAAGCTTGCACTTCTTAGTGATTCAAAAACCTGAGAAAAAAAAAAGAATCTGAAAGACCTCAGTATCTAAAAGAACTATGGTCTTCCCCTAGCGCATATATGCTCCTGTATGTAAAATGCAATGTCGAAACTTGTTACATTTTTATAGTTACGAGTTGCATCGTTTGTTTACCATTCTTGCACACTGTGTCATGCCACAGCCGTGCGTCAACATGACGACGTGAGCTATTGCAAACTCTCATTGCTGCGGGAGATGCTCAAGGCTTTGCTACATAAGCTGCTTACGGGACGTCCAAGTTTTCATGCTCTCACGACAACGAAGTGGACGAGTATCTCTGGTATGCATCTTTGGCAACCTTGGAATCATCTTTAACTGACGAAAATTACGAAAGAGCCTACTTTTAAACATGCAGGTTGTGGCACTAAGCCCCGCTTCACCAAACGAAGAGGCTCCGGCAAGAAGATTCTGTCAGCTGCCAGGATGACTGTTTTCGTAAAGTGAACTGGAAAAGCCTTGTAAATAGTTAAAGAAAGATTTTCTTGTTATTGAAAGTACATTATACATTAATAATGAATGTATTGAAAAAATAATTGATCTTCGTAACTGTATCACATCGTTCCTATCTCAAATTCTGAAGAACTTTTTTCTCATGTGCAGAAAGTTTTTAATACGCGCAGTTGAATCTCAGAGTTGAAGTTACTACATGCAGGGAATTTATGACAAAGCATCAAGGCTATGCAGTAAATGTCACATCGTTGTCTTGAAGGGATTTTTTCGGATTGACCTGCCTCTTTCAGTGCCTCTAAAAATTATAAGTTGGGTGCAAATACAATAGTTTTTTCTTAATGAAACTAAATGCAGCTTCAATCAAAACTGTCTGAAATCGGGATGAAATGGAACAAGAACTGCCAAATGTTAATGCTTTTGCGCATTTTCAGAAAAGGAAAACACGTAGCAAGATGGTAACATGAGAGTTGACATTTTCCATTATGTAGTTATAGACGTAACAGTGCAGAATAACACCAGAATTTGACCATAAAATTCCTGAAATTTATTGCACAACCACCGAAGCGAAATAATTTATGGGGCAATTGAGCTTGAAAATTTGTGTATGGGCTGGAGGAAAGTTTGAGTAAACATATTTCAATTTCAAGCATTATTTTCAACACATAAAAGACTTATTCATGCGAGGTTATTCATATTAATGTTATTTATACTAATTCATACAGCTAAAATCGTGACATATGAAATACATGAAACGAAAATAAAGCTTTCAAGAATCCTGTTTTCAAAATAGTGTTCTTTTATTTTGTACTCCTTCTGACCGGAAACGACGTTGGTGCAGAGGAAAAAAGTTTTAAAATTTAACTCATGCGTTATACTTCCAAAAATATAGATTATTCTTTTTAAAAAGTGCCGGAAACAAAAATAAAAATTTGGTTTTCTGAATCTTTTCCGCAACATTCGTGCCAAAATGTTTCCCCGACTTAGCACCATAAGAAAAAAGCATTTGTATACAACCTAGTATATATATTTGCCTTTCACCATCAGGCAGATTTAGCAACAGTTGATTGCCCAATAAATTCATTTTTTCTGCATATCAGCATGAAACTCAATAAAATTATCATCTGCGTGTTCAAACCTGAATTATTGTCAATATCATCCGTTAATTTTGAAACTCACAGGTCAATTTCAAAATACCTGTGTGCATGACCCTATGACCTAACCATTTTGTTCACAAGGAAAGTCAACTTTTAAATAATCATGAAGCTTCAATGTTGAAATATTATAGACTGTGATAGCAACACTATTTAATCGATAAACATTCTGATAACTTCTAAAAATTATCTCTGTGTTTTCTACACAAGGAGATGTTGATTCAAGCACTGGGCATGAGAATGATTGATAGAAACAATATTCGTATAATATGGATCAAAAAACTAACCTTCCATGTAAGCATTCTGCTAAGAGAAAAAAGTAATGAATGCAAGCCTAAGCAATATTACAGCAGCTTCCAGTTTACTACCTCAACAAAGCAATTTAAAAACCAAAATGATATTATTTTCATCGAGGCCCTTTAGATCCTGGTGAAACCAATCAGTTTCCTAAAAATAGCCAACTAATACACGCGAGCTCAACAGCGAACTCTAACCTGAAGGTTCCATTAAATGTATATCACTTTTAATTGGAACATATAGCCGCTGCTAAGTTGCCCAAACGAGCAAAATTTGCATGGATATCCTACTGACGTTGTTGTGCCTGCTGGAAAATTCGTTCCTCCCCACCACCACCACCACTATCATACTGCATAGTAGTAGTAGGTTCATTGAAAACTAGGAACCTGATTAAGTCAATATTCGAGGGATTCTGCAGGTAAAAACAACTCTCCTGCTTGTTTCATTTCATTGCAACAATCATTGTGCCTGCAATTGAGTAAATGGAATAAATCCAGCTCAAAAACTCGGTTCGAACATGTCTTTAAACCTATTCAGGGTTATTTTTATCGAGTGTTATGTAATTTTACTTACTGATTATAATGATCGTTGTTTACCCGATGATTACAACTTTAAGTACAATTGCAGTTTAGGACAGAAAATACACTTCCTTGGAGGTTGTATGCAAACAATTAGTCTCACAATTCAGTTGTTAAAACCAGTTAAAGGCCTCTGAGAAAATAGGAGGAAAACAATAGTAATTGTGTTCAAAGACCTCCGACCCTTCCCGTCTAGAGATGAGAATTAATGAGTTTGTTTTTTGAGTGTTTATTAGTGCTTGGAATCCTAAAACCATAGATGCTGATCTTCGTTGCTACATCAAAGGCTTGGAATTACTAGGCTTACCTCATTTGCATTCAGTAATTACTTTGAAAGGAATCTAAAGCAGGCGTCCCATAACAAAGCAAGTAATGTATCGAATTGTGATTCGATTTATTCATTCGATAGTAGAAGGTGAAATAATTATTTTGCTTGAATGCTGATTTCCTGCTCTCTGACTTATCATATTTTTCTTTATTATTATAAAGACAATTTTTTACGGTACTCATTCATATTTTGCAGGTTGACTAAAACGTATTATGTATTATACCTCACTATGGTATGTTAATGTCTAGAAGATGATAATGATTCTCAATCGTACACCTTTGCGTACAGTCACCTGTCCGAATAGCAAAATTCAGTATTCAAAACCAAGATCAGAATAAGGATGAATATGTATTTGGAACAAAATTTTAATACTATTCATTGATATCTATAATAACAATTGGCAAAACATGAATTTATGTACGATTCATGTATGCAATAAAAACAGAACATCTTTTTTATTTATACATGCAACTGGTCTTATATATACCAATAAATAATAATAAAATTTCGGCCCCTTTTCTTGAGTTACATGGTGTCGTACCGTACCACCTGATGGCCTATTTTGTGCCAGAAAAGTAACTTAAATGTTAGATGTAATATCCGTGGACTTTTCTCAATTATAGAATTTATAGGAGTTTCTTACATGTGTTTAATATGAGTCTTGTAACTCGTTTTTGTAATTGTTTAGTTAATTTAAATGAGAACCTTAATATTTCTGCATATTTTATAATCTTCTTTTTTTACTTTTTGGTACCATAACAAAGTTTGTTGGTATCTGTATCCTAACATAATTGGAATGACCAGTGTGAACTGGTGCTGAGGATGAGCTAGGAATAACAATTGAATATTGTCGAAAAATCTCAACCGAATACTTTTATTGTTGATCTAAAACTGGCTTCCAAAATTGACAGAATGAATCATATAATACCAGGAGACATAAACGTTCAAATGATTTCTACAAAAAAGAAAAATTCTTCGCTGAGAACCAAGGCGAACTTTCATCCAAAAATTCAGAAGTTGGAACGTGTCTTGCCGAATAAATGGTCACAAAAATGTCTTTAGGGCCTCACTGTGGCTCATCACTTCAGATATAGAAAAGTTGCTCAAAATCTCGACATAACTGAGAATCTTGCGCTTGTTACGTCTAATATAAAATGCAAAAATTGCCTTAAAGCTCAAATTGCCGACTTGGATTAGGCTGGATGTTGAACTTTCTCTAAAATTTTCTGATGCTATAATAAATTTCTTTCGTTCATCTTATTACCTTAAGATGGAAATTGGAGTAATGTATTTGTTCTATAAAAATGAGACGAAAGAAATTAGGCGATTTTATTCAGGAAGTTTTGACTTAGAGTACCGTAAACTATTTCTGAACAACAATCCATCGCTTATCATTTTTAATAATAATAATAACTCGAGAGACAATTACTATATATAAAATCCCTGGAAAATAATAATTAATAATTAAACTGATTATCTGACGACAGAATTAAATGTTTGAATAAACACATGCCGAATTTAGGAACACCAAAACAAACACACTTCAAATCGGTCAAACTAAATAGGATTTAGATCTTTAGTAGATACAAAACAGAAGACCAGCAAATTGTTCTTTGATTAAAGTCCATTTTAAATTGTTCCTGGCTAATGCACGTCCAAATTCAATTCCAGTTTCCCTCACTCTTCATGACAATGAATTCATTTCATGGACTCAATTTGATTAATTTCATGGACTTAATTCGCCCTCAGTAAAGATGCTTTCAACAGCGTCAGGGACACACTCAGTACAAAACAAGCCTTGCACTGCACTGACCTCAAGAACTGAGTCTCTCATTTTGTCTTTTGTTAGAATTGCCGTTCAATTTGCAAGTGATTAAACGTTCTTTGATATGAATCTTATTTATAAGTAAGCCTGACTTTGAAGTACTTCGAAGACACGCCAAAAGTTTATTCTAAGGTAACGTGGTCTGAATATTTTGCTTCCCCTTCCATACAACAAAGAAAAGAAAAATCTCTTACTTTCATAATTCTTACTCTGATCAAGATTCGGAAAATAAATATTAATATCATTTAGAAGTTGTGTGAATAGATGGGTCTGAAAGTTGAAGTCTGAAATCTAGCAACATTGTTTGATGCATATTTCTGGAATATTCCACTCAATAAACGGATGAAATTTTGAGATTAATTCAACAAGATAAAGACTGAGTTATCAATAATGGAGCCCAATAAACGGTTATTTTATAAATAAAAATGTTCTCACAAAATTCATATAAAGTCGTTAAAGTCATAAAAAATAATGAATTTCATTTTCCTCACGAAAATTAAATTGTGCTAAATTAGAAAATGTATTCCAACAGAGATTTTAGTTTGAAACTTTCTTATTACCTCTTAGTAACTCGCAGAAGTCATTACTTTGAGCCCTATTACTTTAAATTCATCCATTCAAAAATGAAGTCTTATTTCGATATTAATAAGCAATTTGTTCTTAAAAATATCAATAACCTTAATATCAATCAATTACGTCAGAATTTCAGAAGAAACTTATGAGTCTTGAAACGGCTGCATTAGTAGGAATAAATTTACGTATAAACGAAATTAAGTTTAGTTTCACAGAATGTTTCACAATGCTAAATATTTATTGTTCTGCCTTATTTATTAAGTTGTCATGTATATAAGTGAAATCTTTTTGAAGATATCGAAAATAGACAGGATTTCACCTGACAACACACTGCTACACAAACGAATTCTGCATTTTTGAGTTCCGTTCTCGACTAACAACTGAGAAACAGCCTTGTACACAGATGCCAGTGTGTAATTCTAAATTCATTTCGCAAAAAAAATGTTTTCTAATTAGTTTTGAATATGAATTAGGAAAAATTTCAATCAAAACTCTGACAAAACCTACGTTTCAGCACCAGAAATCAGTTAATGATGATTGAGACACCCAAAGATATTGATTTTTCTTCGCAAAGAAGCCAAAAAGAGACGTACATTTGCAACAGGCCTATAAAAGTTCAGTCTATTATGCAAATTCAGCGTCAGGAAGAGATGGAACGATCTGGCAGACTTTACACAGTATTTCTTGCTGAGCAACGGACGACCAAGTGTTTGCTGAGGACCTGACGAGCTGGAAGAAGTTCTCGCTCTGCAGCCATCACTGCACAGGATGATAGGCAGCTCCTAATAAATTTGGCTGTTTAAATAATAATGAAAGGAAAACATCAGAAAAACTAGGATGCATAATTGGGTTATTTCCCGTTTATATATAAATGTTTATAAACATTTTCCGTTATTTTAATCACTAAGGGAGGGTATGGAAACATTAAAGGTGACGTTTTCCGTAAATGAAAGAAAAACAATCATTAAAAAATCCGGGTTGTGAGTCTTTATTCATCGAAAACCACACTATTTCAAGCGACAAAGTACTACTTGAAACTTTTTTTTCTTTGCCTTCTTTTTATTCTTTTAAAGAATTCAATTATCATACACGATTTTTTAAGTTCATATTGTAATAGGATGAGAAGTTCAATGACTCTTCAAATATCAGGGAAAGTCTAGGCAAGTAATAACTGCATCACAAAATGTATAATGTGTCGTAACCTTGAAAAATAATTGCAATTCAATGAAAAGCAAAGTTTCTCAGTGAACTAAACTTTGTCACTGAAAAATAAAATGTTAGAAAACTCTTATTCTCCTCGGAAAATATCCCACCATAAAATATTTTTATTTTATCCTTATACGCATCAGTCCTGCAGAGTAAGCATTTACCCAGGATATGGAGAATATTTTTCCCGTTATATTAGTCCATTTTATTTCTGTCCCCTCTGGTTTTTTACCATTGTTACAAAAATAACTTTGAATCTTAAAATGAGCCCTACTGAGTAATATTTTGGGAGTACAAAAGACTTAGACTCAGTTTCCACACCTTATTCCAAAGATATCCAAGTGTCAAATGAAATCAATTCTATCATGAGGCTGCCAGGTCTTCCACATCAATGTAATATATTCTCTGTCCGGTGCAGCGTGATGGTAAAAAGCTTCATCCAGACGTTGCGTCATTCTTCCAATTTAGTGGACGTTTCTCTCGATACATACAAGAGAATTGTTCAGTTACCAGTGAATATAGAGCTGCTAGCTACAGGCAGCCATGACTCAAATAGAATAGAATAGAATAGAATAGAATAGAATAGAATAGAATAGAATGAGGCTATAGGAACGAACCTTCTGGTCCATTCTTGGGTCGGATAATTACTTCGATAATTATTCGGTTGTTTTACCCAAGTCCCATGCCGTATTTCTAGCCGCGTCAACCATGTCGGCAGCGGGATTCGAACCCGGGTCTTTCCGCTCGCAAGCAGATTCGCTCACCAGTCGACCAAGCTGGTGAATACATGGCACAAGTGCACTATCCGTTTTCTGTATCCGATAAGAGTCACCTTGAACTAAGTGTATCGACTCCTGACAAGGCGATGTCAGGTCTAAATTCAACGAAAACTTGTAGCAAAAAAAAGTGTTCCTTAAAAATTCTGCCATTCATTATTTGATTCATTGTTTCCAACCGCAGTATTTGCGCTCATTCCATCAAACTGCAGTACTTCCTCTCATTCCATCAAACTGCAGTACTTCCTCTCATTCCATCAAACTGCAGTACTTCCTCTCATTCCATCAAACTGCAGTAATTGCCCTCATTCCATCAAACTGCAGTACTTCCTCTCATTCCATCAAACTGCAGTACTTCCTCTCATTCCATCAAACTGCAGNTCCTCTCATTCCATCCACCCAAAAAATTCGAACTTAAATCCTAATGAAACTCTGAAGGACTGTTACAATTGAATCCAGCACAGGTAAGAGGATGCACACGTCACCTGCATCACAATAAAGCTGCTTTGATTGAAGTTCAGTGAAGTGAATCAAAAAGAACGGCAATTTCCTTTAATTAAGTGTGAACTCATCCTCATGTAACAGAATAACCGACCCTCAAATTGATCACGATCTAGTTCTCAAACTAGATCGTGGGAAGAGCAGTAATTTCATCGCAATCAGTAACACAAAACAAAAATTCAAATCATGCGAACTATAGTTTTACTGTGCGTTACTGCATTCAGATATAAAATGTCTATTTCCAGTTTATTTTTCTGTTATTTGTTTGCGTCACAATACGTAGTCATAAAATTCAGAGAGTCTTTCATTTTTTCATCTATTCAGTTGAAATAAATTCGACTTACATTAAAGTCACTTTTTAACTGAAATTTTCGAACATTAAATTGATCCTTTAGTAAATACCTTTATGGTAGAATTGCTGTTGAGAAGCCTAGTAGCTAAGAAAACCAGCAGTATTAACCACACAAAATCTTATTGCATCAGATGTTATATTCTCTTTAGCGCCGTTCTGTCTGGCGCTCTTCTAAAAATTGTTTCCTTACACCAATATAAACAGAACATTCATTAGTATTTTACTCGGTAAAACATTTTCAGTGAGTCGTGGGGAAACTCTAAGACATAATTAGGAAAGTTATGTACTAATGTCACTCTGAGATCAGTATGCTTGTAACTCCAACTCAATTACAGTATTCAGAATCCCAAAAAAGTTAAAATTATGTTCTGAGTTATTCGTACAAGGAGTTATTCGTGATCAAATCATAGAAAATACTAAAAAGCTCTGTTGTAATCCTTATTTCATGACTATGTAGAAATATGAATTCATACCATGCTATGTTTGGAAGACCGTGTAGGATAAGTGGTATTAATCTCATATATAAAATATGACTCTAATTCCTGGGTTACGTGGGAAGTAGACGATAGACATGGAACTGAAATTGCTTACCTTATTACAAGTAGAGCACTTCAAAGACTTTGATAATTTAAAGACAATTTTATGAGACTTCAGGTATTTCATATACTTCACCTATTCTCTGAAGAAGAGCATTCACTGGAAGAAGAATGCGCTAGCAATGAATCGAAATTATTCCAGTCGGCAATTTTAAGACCTGCTATTTTTCAAAGACGACAATTCCTTTTACAGTTCAAAAAGTATTTGACCACTCAGCTTCTGCTTTGCAGTCACAAGGCAATGCATTCCTGTCTCATTCTCACGCGCAGTTCAAATGAAACTGAACTTCGGATTCTGTTATGCCAAGAACGCTTTACTGAATTCCAGCCTCTGTCTTGTCAAATTTCAAAGTGAACTTGCAAGTTAGATTTAGTTCCACTAGAACACCCCATTTCTGGCTGAGGAAAACCTAATCTACACTTCATAGTCGTCATACATCACTTTTGATTCTTCACAATTACTTTAGTCTTTGAAATAATTGTAGTTGGGCACCAGAATTACATCATTCGAAGCTATGGGGTGAGGTAACAAAGGTTCCTTTTTTCAAATGAAGTTCCTTAAAAAAAGTTATGTTGCCACACCCTGTATATAGATTTACTTTAGCGCCAAGCCAAGAATGACTTCCATTTTCTTAACATAATAAATGATAATAAATTTTCAACTATTTAGAGTAGTTTATGTAGAAGAAACTTAACCTTCAGATATCTACAAGCAAAAAAAAGAGGTAATGATTAATGAGCTTTACCTTTCATTTCGTTCAATGAACTTGAACAAAATTATTCAGCTCAATTAGCAATAAGAAAATCAAGTACGAGAGAACCCCGTAATTTCTACGTTTTGAAGCCCACGTGACACCTATTTTTATTCTGAATCCTTATGAACGAAAGCAAGGCCTATATGAACGTTGTGGAAATTGCGTCAAGTGAAAATGGCACTCATGAGAATTTTTGGATAGCCGAGTTGTCTGGAAGTAACATGAATAAATAACGTCCGTCACTCAAACAATACTTACAACACAGCTTGCTCATCAGGACGGCGATGCAGGTTTCGGTAGCGTTCCTGAACCGCCATTCCGCTGTAGATTCCCACTATTCAGGATGTACATAAAGTCTCTTTACCATTTCTAGGTAAAAAGACTTGGTAAATGGTAAAGAAATTTTATGGACACCCTGTAAGTTTTGCCCAGCAGTCCCCTCAAGGGAATTTTCAGGTATCAGGAAGCCAAGATGCGGGCTGAAGAGCCAGACCAAAAGAATCATTGTAGCTGAGTGTGCCGTGCCCGAGTGGCAAGCTAACGGTTCCATGGATAGAGTAGATGCAGTGTTCTTGCTCATTGAGTTAATGTATGTAGCTAGTTACTTAACACGTCAGCCTGGTGATAAAGTGGTGCAAGACCGACCTCCGTCAGTACAGGGTCTGATTCCCTGCTCTGAGCTACACCTCCAAGAATTAAAAGATGTTCGAAGTTAGAGAACTATGAATCCTCTTCGCAATTTGTGATTTTTATTCTCAGGAAACTGCTCCAGTCTAAGTATATGGAAAAACAGACCGTGGATATTACAAGAACTATTTTACAAAAAATGTATTTTGCTGAAAAGAAGTTTTCAGTGTCATTTACTGACTTTACTAAAAACAATGTTGTTTTCATGATGAACTTCTAGGTGTAATTCTATGGCTCCGTAGATGACGGTTATTTGTCCACGTACGACTATAATATAAGTTTTTGGGAAGTAAAAAAGTAGGATTGAATCCATGAATTCTTGATCTTATACCCTAAAGAATTATTTTGCCTCACACTGGCAATGATTGTAAACAAAACTAAATTAAAGGTCCAACCTGTATTTTAAAGAGATGCGAATGCTCGTTTGCTTAGTTCATAACAAAACACGTCAGTTTAATGAGAAAATATTGTAACTTCCTTTGATTCACTTGCTCTACATTTCCTCACCACGAAAGCCAGTTTATTTCATGATATGAAAAAAATTTGGCTTCGTTAATAAAATATATTTTGCCCTTGAAGACAATAGAACAATGTAACCAAGGCAAAGATGCATTCTTTTAATTCACGATTCATCGTATTTGTAATCCTTTTTGTTTCTTTATTAATTACGCCAAGTTCTTTTTTCCCTTCCACCTGAACCATGTCTCGTGATACAACTTTATAACTTCAGCTAATCCTTTATATACCTACATTTTAAACAAGTTACCGTTTTTAAGGGTAATTCATTCATTATATGAAAAACACCACCTAAAATTTAGGATATAACTCGAAATTCGCAGCTTTCTTAACTTCGAGTCCAGAAAGTAGTTTGAACAGACAGTACAAGGTAAGAACAAACGAGAATTTTTATTGTGACAGACGTGGCAGAAATAAATAACGTTCTCGTCTTTTTCCTTCACGTGATAATCAGCAAAGAATGCTGAGGGCAAGACGGAGTAGGTATCCTTTGAGAGAAATAAAGCCTGAGTTCTACTTCTAAAAGACTGCATCCTCTCGCGAACAGACCTGACTAGTTATGCCATGTATAATGAATAAAAAGTTACTGGATGTTTGTTTACTTTTCGTGCTCACAACTATTTGCATTTTCGATCGTTTAATCCCCATTGAGAAAATTATTTCTCGCAATATATATTCACAAACCCTCATAGTTACATATACGTATAATTACTCGCGAAGAATGTGTTGTTAAATACTGTTTTCAGTTTATGAGCAACATTCAGTACGAAAATAGGTACAGAAGCTCCGTATATTAAACAATTAGCAAACACTATCAAAAACGTCAGCATAATCTCTGAATAAAAATATACTAGAGCATGAATTCTGCATACAGTCACGAGGGATGAATAACTTTTATGACTTGATATTCAATTACTTTCCCTTGCAAGAGCTCTTTCGTTCTTAGTATGCCTCAAAAAGCCATAGAATTGAGTTCTCGTATGACTTCTATCTCTTTAGTCAGCCGATCCTAAAAAATCCGCTTAGATCAGTGAAGCCTAGTAATCTCGTCTGATCGAAGTCTGGACGCAACGTTGAGCTTCAGGAAGCTGCTGGCACAATTGGTCAGAGCTCTGGCCATCGTCTGACCATCTTCTTCTGTAACCTCACTTAAGTTTCTAAGATATTAACCAATAAAAACTTAGAAATCAATTTTTGGGTTGGCTACAATCACGCCATTTTTAAACTCAGTAATTTTCTCAACTTGTGACTATTTAATACTGCAAAAGAGTTATCGTTGAGAGCTGAAAGCTATTTCTATTTGTAGGCTTTCGTGAAAACTGTCCTTACAAATTTAATAGGAGATGAATTCCCATTCAAAAAACTTGGGTGGCTGTTGAAAAGATTTTCAGAATATTCGTTTAGTTCTCAGATATTTTTTATGTTGCTTATAAAATGCCTTATGCATAAAGAATTCCTCTTTATTATCCATTTTGCACAATTTTGTACATACTCATAATCTAATAATTCCATTTCTCTAAAAGATGGGTGCAATATTTATCTTAAGGCTCTGTTGAATTTAATTCTCTTTGCTTGGAAACACTTCATGCGTACAACTTCTGATGTTGGTTAAAACAATTGGTACCGGGAGGGAAAAAAGTACAGGAAATAAAGATAAGAATTTGATTTCGTGAATGTTTCAGGAACATTAATGCAAGGATGTTTATTCGACTGTGCACCAACTGTTTCCTATCCGAAGGAGTATGTAGATATCATTTTGAACCGTAAGCGGTTTTTTATACTTTCATATGATTCGTAGTTTGACATGTGGTCGTATCTCACACAACAAGAATAACGAGTATATTGAGTCAACAATTAACGACGTTTCAATTTTAATATTGTTTCTAACCACTGTGCATTCATTTTCTATGTAACCTATTTTAATCTTGTCTATTTTCTTGTGGTTACCTATGTTCATGTTTTGAAATTATTTCATCGTCACTGTGCTGTTCTTTTTTGCTTGCCTTCCAGAACAGCATTCTGTGAACATATTATGATATGTAAACCACGAATCAAATAAAAATTATTGTTTCAACAATCGAGAAAGAAATTTCAAATCATAAGATCATTGAATTTTGAAAAAAAAACATGAAAGTGTTTAAATTGATGGGTGAACAAATGATTTTGTCGATAATTGCATGTATATGGTTATACAGGGCAAATATGTATGTAAATTCAAGATTATACAGTGTGGCTGTAGTAGCTTAGATACATTTAGGATGTAAAATAGAAGTTACTGCATACTGTTGGTACACTATGGTCTTGTACAATTGCATTAGCAATTAAAAAACTTTATGTTCAATCGAGTATACAGTGCAGATAGATCGAATGTTTAATTCTTTATGCCATCATCTTAAGAGTAGTGATGATGCTCGAAGCAACTATTTCAGTCCTCCGTATTGCAACTTAAAATAAATGCTCTTAGGGGTACTTCGTTGAACTTGATGAAGGTCTAGTCATACTCTGGGCGTCCTGCGTCGCAGCTTGTTGAACGTTTTTCTCGTCCACCGATGATCAGACATAAACAGACCAAGACAGCCACAAAATTTGTGGCTGTCTTGGTGGAAAGGGTGGAAAGCACTAGTGGACTACTTGCATTTTTTCCCACAGGAGAAAATGCAAGTTGTCCACTAGTGCTGTCCACCCTTCATATAGTAAACTACTGGATCGTAATCGCCTCTGTCTGCGCTGTGTTAGCGACAGCACGGGAGTGGACTACTTGCATTTTTTCCCGTGGAAAATATATTATAATTACCATGGGAAAAAATGCAAGTAGTCCACTAGTGCTTTCCACCCTTCAAATATTGAACCATAGATCTTCCTGCATTGCAAGTGGAGATGCATACCACTCGACACTATTTATTGGTGTTTTCATCACATCAAGACCCAAACAAGCTGAAGTTCTCATCCATGATGAAACTTGCTCCTTTTAATTTTAGTTTTATTACAGGAAAACAATTCAAGGGGCATACCCCTACGTAATTATTCAGAATTTTAGGATCCTGTCTTAGAATTTAGTGGAACATGGTATATAACTCAGGCATTGATTGTAAACAATGAAATATTACTTAACAAGTATAAATGTGATCAGGTACTGTATTTCGCACTTTAGAAAATATGCTTATTGTATATATGGTAATATGTATTCAGTTTTCTCAAAGTTTTAAATAAGCTCGTATGAGAACTTTATTTACATCGTCTCAATTAAAATTGTCTGTTATAAGTTTTAATTCATCTGGTTTTACATTAGCGTATTTAGTATTTTTCAAAATGAAATTTAAACATTCATTTACGATTTTAGTGAGTTTTCTTTGCAGAAAAAACAGAAGCGGATTTCGGAGCACACCGCTTCAGCATACTTCAGTCTGAGTTGAACGCTGCCTGGGCCAGAACGTATTTCATCAATGTGCGTGCAGGATTGTCGTTTATTAAAAGTATTTCTTGTAGTAATTTAAATAGTGAGTTTTTAATATCAATCACAATGGCTGACAATGAAAATGAAAATGCTCCCATGGAAGAGAATCAGGAAAAAGAATCGGTGGTAAGTTGTTAATTGATGAATTCTTTAGATTAGATGCAGTGTGAGAGCATGGTTCTTTGTTAAATACGAAGAATCATGTTAAGTTTAATTGTCTGTTGAAATTTGCTATCTACGTAAAAAGTATAGTGAAATTTTATTTCTCACCAACCATCCCAAAAATTCTCAAACATCCTAAGCAGATCTTGATGTTGGACTCTAATATTTTTAGACACATGGAAGTTCTTCTTTCCGTTGCTATAAGTTTCTATTCAGTTCAGTTATAATTTGCAATATATTGTAAAATATATTTTAGAAAGTAACAAACCTAAATATAAGGTATGCTGGTTGTGCACCTGTCATGCGCATCCAAGTGTTATTGTGTTCAGAGCAGCATTTGTGCAGCAAGATTTTTCCTAAAATGTCCATTTATAATCATAAGTTCATCAAATATCAAAAATAAATCTTATGAAATAGGTGAAACTAATGTAGGTAGATTAGGTTGAATACTAAGAATATTAATATACTTTGGGAATTTTTTATACTGTTGTACTACAACTGTACTGTTGTCAATGAGAGCACCTATTCTAGTTACTTTGCTATTATGCTTGTCCCTAAATAGTTTTAAAATTTAAGGTTGATGTCTAAGTATATATCTACTGTATTAAAAGATAGTGAAGATTCATTAAATGAATTGCCAATACTTCTTATTAAACACAGAAGTGCATTTCAAAAAGTAATGTATTGAGCATAGATAGGCAACAATAATCCTGAGCATCATCTTTGTGATGTCCTTGCCAAGAGGAAACAAGTGCTTGATGTAACTGCTTTTTAGCATAGCCTTGTTGTTTCTTAAAACGAGCATAATGAAAAGTTGTCAAATAGTTCAAAAACTTTAAATAAACCTTTTTATGGCTTGTTCCTATATCCTACTTTTAAATTCTACAGGGAACAGTTTATTTATCATGCAGTAGTTTTCAGTGCTGCACACACACACACTGCAGCCTGAATAGCAGAAATGGCCTTGAAGTTGAGATGTTGATCCTGTGTAGGAAAACTGATCACTATTGCATGAATGGCAATAACATAAAAGTTGACACACTGATCCTGTGTAGGAAAACTGATCACTATTGCATAAATGGCAATAACATAAAAGTTGACACACTGATCCTGTGTAGGAACACTGGTCACTATTGCAGTAATAACATAAAGATGACACACTAATTCTGTGCAGGAGTTTGGGACGGACAAGCTTCGGAGAGCATGGAAGGCCACATTGACCAACAACTATGACATGGAGGCCTGGAGCCTCATCATCCGTGATGCTCAGAACAGAAATATTGAGGAAACCAGATATATATTTGAGAGGCTGGTCAGCATTTTTCCCACTACTGGCAAATTCTGGAAAATGTACATTGAACAAGAGGTGAGTTTTTCCTTTTTTGTAGCATTCTAGTAAATATTTATGGATTCTTCATGAAATATTGTGCATCTGGATTGAAATTGATACCAAGATTAGTCAACTCTGTTGTTAGTTAATTTATTTTCTATAGTTTTGAGGTTAATTGCATGGCACAAATAGCCATTCAAAACTTTTACATTCTTTTGATGATAAAGTACTATATATTTTATTTTTTGCATTAAAGTGTTATCTTTTTACATTCTCTTAATCAAATCTGTAGTTTTGGATATTTTATTAATATTTCATGCTTGTTTTGTGAATTTTCTAATACTTTTTGTTTAAGAGTCCTACACATAAATTACTTCAACACAAGCTGAATTTACTATGTTAAGCTGAAAATGAAAATATTTCACAACTTGTCTTTCTCTTATCAATGTATCATAGGCAAAAATTATGCCCATGAACATAGAAGTTTTCTTACATGGATTTTTTTTTTCTTTACAGATGAGAGCTTACAATTTTGAAATGGTGGAAAAGGTGAGCAAGTTTTCAAGTGCCATCAGGAGCATGCAATGAATATTTTTTAATAGAAATGAACTGATCTCCAGTTTTTATTTTAATGATATTCAGTCACTGCATTTTATGCCTCTTCATAAATCGCTAAAAGTAAAATAATTGGTATTTCTTCTCACTTTGAATTTTTCACCAGTTGGTATTATTTTTTATCCATAGGCATTGCATGGAGAACTCAAGCCATTACCAATATTCTTGTTTATTGTAGTTTATGTTAACATTTTTTGCTATATTCTGCCCATATGCACTCAGTTCAAGCCCCTATAGTATGTATGTTCAAAGTTTCTTTAAAGATAACTTCATGTATCTGTGCTGCTCTTGGCTGCCTTGTGAGATCTCAACCTTGTATTTCTTATTACTAGCTTTGGAGTAGCAATCATGTCAACTATGCACTTTCAATCAACATGATATTCAGAAAACTTTTTTGTGCTAAATTTATTATATGTATTCTAGTTTTCAAAAAAATATTGAAGTATTTTGCATTCATTTGTGAATTTAATTTTCCAACCTTGAATGACATTGAGCCATGATTGCTATGGATATGTGTTTAGATTTTTTGTGTTTGTGTTACAGTTATTCCAACGATGCCTAACAAAGGTACTCAACATAGAGCTGTGGCGTCTCTACATTACCTATGTCAAGGAGACCAAGTCCAGCCTTCCTACCTACAGGTAGGGCTCTATAAGCATGTATTACTTCTTTGCAAAACAATTTTTTGTTTGTATATGAACTGTTAATTTTATCATCAAAGTGTTGGCTGATATGAAATTTTAAATGTGTTGAATTTCATATGTTAGTTATAGTTGTGAATTTCATAAGTTATAGTTGTGAGCTGGATGAGGAGTCAGAAGAAAAATATTTTATTATTAAATGAAAGTCTTTTCACTATTCAACAGTTCTTAAGTAAATTTGTTTACCCTTCATTTTCAGTATCTCTGCCTTTCCTGTTTGAAGTACATCTGGTATGGTTGTAGTACTCTAGTTTGTTTGTTTTTGTTCAGTTGTTTCCAGCATTATACCTGACTTGTTTTTCAAAGTTAATTTCAATTCTTTGCAAAGATGAGCTTAAGATTAACTTGAAAATGCTCTTGTTGCTCAAATTTGAGTAGACCTGTAATTTTTGCTTAGGTATGTATAAGGAATTACTTAAACTTGACATTGGTGTACATTTACAGAGAGAAGCTGTCTCAAGCATACGAGTTTGCCATTGACAAAATAGGCATGGACTACAACAGCTATGGCTTATGGAACGACTACACACAGCTACTGAAGAATGTTGAGGTCATCGGTTCTTATGCTGAGAACCAGAAGATCATGGCTGTCAGAAAGGTGAGGATTTAGTCTCAAAACTAAAGTTTAGGAACATGGGTTTTGTTTCCCTAAAATATAGAAATTTTATTGTAAACCTTGTTGAGGTCTCAGTCTTCTTGACTTAGATCCAATGGCCAATAGCATCTGTGTAGGTTTACATGATCAGGATTTATGATCGAGATGTAAATGGTCTTAGAAAATTCACATTTGGTTCATGTACTTAGCACAACTCGACCTAATACTCTTGCTCTGTTTAAATATGGGTAACATGCTCAGAACTCATGGGTCTGAGGACTCTCCTAACTTAGTTATTTCAAGGAAATTTCATCCAGTTAGTTGCTTGTACCATCCGAAAACCATGCATGTGCAAGTTGTAGCCTCCAGCTTCCCTCAGAGGGTTGTGTTTAATGGGATAATCTTTCGGTATTGTTTATGGATTTCGCACTCCATGACGGTGGGTGGAAATCAACAGTTCGTCTAAGAGGCATAGCAATGTCTGATAATCTGCACCTCGTTATTTACTAGACGTCCCTCAGAAGTATCTCTTGCTACCTAAAGCATATTCAGCAACTTCTGTGGGTGGAAACTGGCGTCTGTTTAATTTGGTAACCACCTAGGCTTTGTATTGCGGTTGTCTCTTTCGAAAGAGGCTGTCATGCAACCATCCTCATGCGTGGGTACTTTAGTTACAAAGTCAAGTCTGTATGTTTCATTATTCAAGGTTGTCACGTTATGGGACTCACTGCCTGTGTTCACATGCTTATGATGTGTTATCACGATAGAAAACATTATGTGATGTCAGTGATGGAATATATTTGCTGCAGGTTTACCAACGCGGTGTCGTCACTCCCATGGCCAACATAGAGACGTTCTGGAAGGACTACCTCGATTTTGAGCGAAACATCAATCCCATCATTGCAGAAAAGGTGAGCCAATGCTGTTTATCTTGCTTCTGTTGACGTTAGATTTGATGTTCCTGCTATTTTGTTTGTTAGAAATAACTTTATAGGGGAGAATTTTTTGTCCGAGAAATTACTTCACTAGATACACAATAGGTGTGAATTTTAAAGTATGGATAAAACACTTGATCAAATTCACATCAGTGAAGTAACTTTTGGTTGTCTAGAACCGTTGTGCCAGTTCCATGAGATTCTAAGATATTACTAAAAACAAAAAAATTTAGGTGTATACACTTCTGTTTTATTAGAGAAATTAAACAGATTTTAAATCAATTTTCATCATAGCTGAGGAGGTCAATATGTATTAAGTACAGATTGGAAAAAACACAGAAAAAATGCATTAAAGTAAGCAATTAATCAGCAAAAGTTAAATGCATCATACTAGGTACAGGGTAGACTCAAATCACGTGGTGTGGATAAATTTTTCAATCTAAATTTACACCAATTAATAAAATTTTGTTTGTGATCGGTGCCCAGATTTTCTACAAAGTTTCACCAGATTCTGAAACATTGACCAAAAAAGTTACCAATTTCGTAATTTGCCAGCGTGGACTAGGTTGATTATAATAACATTGATTGAGAACTTTATTTTGTGGTACGTACTACGTAAGAGTTCACACCTGCGTACTTTTGCGTGTAAAAGAGTTGCTGCATGTGCGCGTTTGGTGTTCCTTGGTGTTTGACATGCTTGTTTTGTGTTCCTTGAACAACTATTGACATGCTTGTTTGGTGTTCCTTGAACAACTATTGACATGCTTGTATGGTGTTCCTTGAACAACTATTGACATGCTTGTTTGGTGTTCCTTGAACAACTATTGACATACGTGTTTTGATTTCAGATGAACATAGAGCGCGGTCGGGACTTCATGAACGCCAAGCGAGTGGGTAAGGAAATGGAGGGAGAGACAAGAGGACTAAACAGGAACCTACCTAGCGTCCCACCCTCTGGCCTGCCTGAAGAGACCAAGCAAGTACGTTTTTATTCATTGAAAAATCATAAAATTTGTAATAATGACAGTTGATAAGAAAACAAACGATGCGGCGGTATGACTTAGGTACTAAGTGCTCTCCATCGAATTTCGAGGCTTAAGGCTTAAAAATTATGAAAATTGAGATAAATAAAGTATAGGTCAATGCTAGTGAGGTACTCGCTTCATCCCCCAAGAATTGTACCTTACTGATTTTATATTTTAGCTCTTGGGGCCTGTGCATCATTGTGGTACATGCGCTTGACTGTAATGCCTGTGCGTGATCGGTGTTGATGTGAGTGATTGATGCGTTTATAATACTTTAGACTGCATGGGACTTGAGTAGCGAACCAAGAATAGACTGAACAGCTCTTAATGCCATGTTCAATTCTATCAAATACCTAGACTTCAAAATCGTAAAATTTGCAACAATCAATGGTTGAAAAGAAAAAAAACTTCCAGTCAGTACCACAAAGGTGTTCGAGGTTCTTCCATGACTTTTTAGGTATCAACAGTTAATGCCTCTATCACACATCATCCCGCTGCCGACATGGTTGACGCGGCTAGAAATACGGTATGGGACTTGGGTAAAACAACCGAATAATTATCGAAGTAATTATCCGACCCGAGAATGGACCAGAAGGTTCGTTCCTATAGCCTCATTCTATTATCTACTATTACTATTATTATGTGACCAGGTTGAAGTTTGGAAGCGCTACATCCGCTGGGAGAAAGACAACCCGCTGCGCACAGACGACCAAACCCTTGTGACCAAACGCGTGCGGTTTGCTTACGAGCAGTGCCTTCTCTGCCTCTCCCACCACCCTGACATCTGGTATGAGGCTGCTCTCTACCTACAGGAGTCCTGCAAAATACTCTCGGAGAAAGGGGTGAGGCTCGTTCATTACGTGGTTTTCATTTTTGTTTTCGTAATGGAATGTCCAATGTTGTTTCATGGTCTCCATTGTCAGCTGTTTTTGTAATGGATTGTCCAATGTTGTTTCATGGTTTCCATTGTCAGCTGTTTTTGTAATGGATTGTCCAATGTTGTTTCATGGTTTCCATTGTCAGCTGTTTTTGTAATGGAATGTCCAATGTTGTTTCATGGTTTCCATTGTCAGCTGTTTTCGTAATGGAATGTCCAATGTTGTTTCATGGTCTCCATTTTTAAGTGTTTTCATTATGCAATGTCCTACGTTGTTTCATGGTCTACATTTCTTCGTAATGGGATGTCCAATGTTGTTTCATGGTCTACATTTTTATGTTTTCATTATGGAATGTTCAATGTAGTTTTATGGTCTACATTTTTATGTTTTCATTATGGAATGTTCAATGTAGTTTCATGGTCAACATTTTTGTGTTTTCATTATGGAATGTCCAATGTTTCATGGTCTCCATTTTTAGCCATTTTCATAATGGAATGTCCAATGTTTCATAGTCTCCATTTGTAGGTGTTTTCATTATGGAATATCATTATTTTTAAGTGTTTTTATTATGCAATGTCCAATGTTATTTCATGGTCTCCATTTTTAGTTATTTTTTTGACAGAATATTCAATGTACTGTCTTAAGACCAGTATTAAATGTGATTACCGGATATGACACCATCCTGATAACTTTGGTACGTACTCATATTTCTTTTCATTGAATTATGAGACTAAACTGAATGAGAAAGAGACACAGTTTTCTGTGTCTAAGATAAATGAGTTTTGTCATATGTTTACTTCTTTTAAACTAATTTTTAAATAAAGCCATCACACATTTCTTACTGTTTAACACATTTACCTCATCAGAAATAGTAATCCACAGTAGAAGAACTATTGTCTCAAATCAGCAACTAAGTTACATTCTGTTTCAGGACGTGAATGCGAGTAAAATATTCAGTGAAGAGGCAGGCCAGATCTACGAGCGTGCCATCTCTGGACCCCTGCGAAAGAACCAGCTGCTCTATTTTGCCTATGCAGACTTTGAGGAGTCGCGACTGCACTATCAAGAGGTGCACAAGATCTACCAGCGCTACATCAACATGCCTGATGTGGACCCCACACTGGTGAGGCGCCGTGTGAAGTTGTCACGAGTTTGAGGGTACCAGAGGAATGTAGATACCCCACACTGGTGTGCGGTAGTTGTCACGAGTTTGTGAGCGCAACAGAGGAATGTAGGTACCCCACACTGGTGTGCGGTAGTTGTCACGAGTTTGTGAGGGTAACTTAGGAATGTGTGTAGATATCCTACACTGGTGTACGGTATTTGCTAGGAGTTAGTGAAGTTAATTAGAGGAATGCTGGTAGCTCACACTGGTGAGGCTCCTGGTGTATGGTAGGAACTATTTAGGTGTCTAGGTACACAAATGTCGACTTCATATTTTTCAAATGCTTAACATAAGTTACTTATATGTCCCTTATTGTTGGGGTGGATAAAATACTTGAAAAGGTTACACCGCTGTATGCACCAATAATTCTTGTCTTTACTTGATGCAGGTTATGAATTCGCAGTAATTCTTATGTTCTGGAAACTGCAGAGAAAAGAAATCTGCACTAGACCTCCTCCCAATATCTAGTTCGGCGGGCAAGAAATTCAGAAATGAGCGAAATTTCGTCAAATTTTAATTATACCTTCATTTTACAGGCCTATATTGTCTGCGGTGATTATGATAATAATAATAATTGTTGTACAGGCCTACATTCAGTACATGAAGTTCTCCCGACGTGCGGAGGGTATAAAGTCAACACGCGAGGTATTCAAGAAAGCACGCGAGGACTCACGTACTCAGTTCCACGCGTACGCAGCAGCTGCACTCATGGAGTATTACTGCAGTAAAAATAAGGAAATTGCCTTCAGGATATTCGAGCTCGGCCTCAAAAAACACCCCGACAATCCCGACTATATCATGTCGTACGTGGATTATTTGTCGCATCTTAATGGTGAGCTTGTTTCATCGAGGGTTTTTTGATCAGGCTAGTTTTTTTTTGTGGTTTTCCCTGTATATTGTTCTTTTATAAGTGATAATGTTTAGTTTTCAATTGTGTGATGATTTCGAGTACACGGCCGTAGAATGAAAACTTAATATGCATGGATTGGGATGTTGTATGAGCAGATGTTTTTAGTGCAAATTCCTGTTCTCGGACTTGTGACTATAATGATAATTTAAGCATTTAGTGACAATTTATAAACTCAGTGCAGCACAGTTATCAACAACTAATAAACCCTCAGTGCAGCAAAGTTATAAAACGAGTAGATTAGGTGTACAAATGAGATCCAATTAACGAAAGTTCATATACCGTGTATCACTGCAGAGATCGCTCTTTTTGTGGCTGCGGTGGTTAAACTAGGAATATAGTAACGAAACTTCATGCCACACAAAAAGCGTTGCCATAGTTTCAACTACTCTACCTCTGCTTCTCTACACCCACATGCCAACGCTTACGAAAGATTCCATGGTGCGGTGTGAGCAGGAAACTGCATTTAGCTGTGTCGAATGCATGTGTGGAATTACTAGCGCAGAGCCTGGGAGGTCTTACCAACAAGGCTGTCGTTAATATTAGTGAAGATAGGTTCAGGTACTAATTTAGGTTTTTTGTTTACCATTTTACAGTGACATCTTAAATTTTGTTTAATTCAAGTGTGCTAACTTGAGGTGTATTGCAGAGGACAACAACACTCGAGTGTTGTTCGAACGCGTGCTGTCATCAGGGCAACTGAAGAATGAAGACACGGTGGGGCTGTGGAACAGGTTCCTCGAGTTCGAGGGCAACGTGGGTGACCTTGCTAGCATCGTCAAGGTTGAGAAGAGGAGGGCACACGTCCTCCAGAAGGTAATTCGTCCGCTTTGCTTAGCTTGTGTACATTGGCAAGTGTTCTGCAAAGTTTTAGTATTTCTATTGAGAGGAAGAAATTTTTTGAAGCCTAAGATGATGACCACGTAGTGGTTGTTATATATCAAAGCATTTACCTTCTACATCTAAGGTGATCTTGTGGTTATGTATCAGTTTTCACTTTGTGACTCTATTGATATAGCAGTTATGTATCGAAGCGTTCACCCAATACAAGCGTTAGCAACGAAATTATTCCTACACCCACCAATGTTTAGTACTTAATTTCGTAGAATTTAATGTTTGTTTAATTTTTAAGTCTACATATGTTATCAAGTACATGAAAAGGAATTTAACTGTTTTCAGAATATTCAATTTAACAAATTTAGCAAGGACATCATTTAAAAAAATTAATTAACACAGATAAATGTAGAGTTAGAGAACATAATATCAATAATAATGGTCAATAGCATGACCTTTCATCTTGATAAATTCCATCCAACTGTTTATATACTTCTCAATCAAATTTGAACATGTTTGTGTTGGAATAGTATTCCATTCTTCAATGGCTACATGTTCTAATGTTCTAAAGTTTTTCGGAGCCCAACCATCTATTCAAACTTGCAATTCTCGACTTGAATTTTTAAGTAGATTAACGTCAGGACTCCTAGAAAGCTTAGACAAATCTAGTTTTATTTTCATAGAGCAATGCAGTCATAGATTAACGTTTTTTCGGACCATTGTTGTGCTTGTACAGGATGGCCCATAAGTAAGGTACCTTTTTAAAACAATTATAGCTATAAAACTACAAATGGTAAAGTGATTTGGTTAATTCAGAATGAATAAGGAGATTTCAAAGTTTTCTACCAGAGTATCAAGTCTACCGACAATCACAACATATTGCCCAAAAAATTCATAAAATCCACCCCTCAAATTGAATCGCTACGCAATGGAACGACCAAAAATAGTGGAACTTTACTTCCGATGTAATTGTTCGGTTACTGCAATTCAGAGGAATTACAGGAATATTGATGGTATTGAAAGAAGTCCTTCGAAGAACTGCATAAAAAAGGTGAAAATGTGCCTCATCAGGCATTATTAAATTCTTTACAAAGTTTTCATTTTCTGCAAACTGCAGAAATCTATTCGCAAAATCTAATCGCTTTTGGTAGTCCGTAGGATGGAGTTCTTGAGTTAATTGAATTTTATATGGATGATACTTTAG
The DNA here is from genome assembly GCA_006783055.1 of Trinorchestia longiramus. Taxonomy (NCBI): domain Eukaryota; kingdom Metazoa; phylum Arthropoda; class Malacostraca; order Amphipoda; family Talitridae; genus Trinorchestia; species Trinorchestia longiramus. The sequence goes on from VCRD01000060.1 coordinate 534,153, forward strand.
ATCTTTTACAAAAATATGTTGCAGTGAGGTACGTAACATTCTCAGTTGAATTGAACGCCTCGTAGTTGACGTTATGGGCCGATCAGCAACACTCGTTACAACAAGCTGAATTGAAGCACCAATTTATATGGTTCGTGGCCTGCCACACCGTTGTTTGTCTGCTGTTGTCCCAGTTTCTCGAAATTTCAATACCAGTTTATTTATGCACTTTTCGAAGGACTTCTGTCAATACCATCAGTATTCCTATAATTCCTCTGAACTGCAATAACCGAACAATTACATCGGCAGTAAAGTTTCACTATTTTTGCTCGTTGTTCCATTGCGTAGCGATTCATTTGGGGGGGGGGTGGATTTTATGAATTTTTTTGGCAATACGTTGTGATTATCGGTATACTTGATACGCTGGTAGGAAACTTTGAAATCTCCTCATTCATTCTGAATTAACAAAATCTCTTTACCATTTGTAGTTTTATAGCTAGAACAGTATTAGAAAGGTACCTTACTTATGGGCCACCATGTATAAAGCGCCGGTCGAGCCAAAGATTTTATGCCGATAACTCTAGGCTTTCGCTACATATCTTGATATAGTAATCAGATTTCATTTCTGTTTTGATTGCAACTAAATTACTAATTCTACTTGAACTGTTAGCACCGTTTTTGGGGACAAAAACTTCACGTTTCTGATGTGAAATCTTGTTGACATCATTTCAAACTGCTCAGTTTATTATTCATCACTCCATAGTATTCGTTTCCGAAAGAAATTTTCGTTGTCAAAGAAAGTTTTGGCAAAATTTAAGCTTACCGAAGGAGGATGTGGCTTGTGAAGAAGTGTCTGTCGTGGTATATGTTCATGTAAGTCATTCGTATTTAAACTTTCAATGGTACCTTGCGTAATCAAGTCTGTCTTTCAACACAACTCTTGATTTGTATCAACCTTGCGACACAGTTTGGGAACAACTCTTCGTGACCATTTCGTTGATCTTCTACGTCTAGACAAAGTTGCTTTCGTTCCTAGCTCTTTTAACTTATAGTTCGGTAGATCTACCAATTACTAATCATTTCAAAATATTTTAAAATAGAACCATAACTATTACCGGACTTGTGAGAGTCGATAATTTTTTGCCTCAAATCATAGCTGAGGTTTTTTGACTTGCCCTCCTACTGTCAAAGTGAGAATCACGATAATGATACTTATTCGTGATATTTAAATGAACTTTCTAAAATATTCTGATGAATTATCTACAATACTCTGCACGTAAAATGGAAGTGTGAATTCCTTTTAATTAGACATCAATCTCATATAAGAGAAATTTTTTGAGATTATTTTTGTGGATTCATTTTTTGCCTGATGTAGTTAAATTTGTTCAATTTAATCTGTCGCCCGAAACTGATCATTAAATTCCTTTTAGTGTACTTAACATATAAAGAATTCGAAATCATACGAGCATTAAATTGTAAGGAATGACTAAAACTGTTGAACATTGGGAGTGTACGAATAAGTTCGTTGCCAATTGTACGTGTGTCGTATATCTGAGCCCTGACCTTGTGTATCTATATCGCTATCAAATCTACCACCTTGGGTTTGTCTTAAATCAGAGCTTTCACATTACATGTCTTATATCATATACCAGAACATTCACCTTTTCCTATCTCGTATATCAGAGCGTTCATCTTGTAAATCAAGACAATCTAGTAGTCGTTAAGCATGAAAACCTTCACCCTGTACGTCTGACTGAACTGGTTGCTTTCAGCTGCAAGAATTTGAAGGCAAGGACACAGCCCAGCAGGTTGACCGCTACAAGTTCATGAACCTCTACCCTTGTACCACTGACGAGCTCAAGTGAGTGATGCGCCGTATTTTGTTCCTAATATACAGGGTATCCATAAAGTCTCTTTACCATTTCAAATCTCTTTATCATATGAAATGGTAACGAAACTTTACGGACACCCTGTACTTCTATTTGAATGTTATGCGTTCTTTTCAAATTATAGATCTCACGATGTACTATACTGAGTACATTGGGGCATGCGTGTGCGAGGAGGTCTTTGTATAAACAGTCACAATACTTACTGGACCTGAAACTCCACAATTCCTCAGTCCATTTCTCTAAGTTTGCTATCCACTACTCGTCACACTAAATTTACTGGTTATACGTTTTGTTCCTTGAATGTTGCCCTTCTTGCAGAAAACTCTACTGTGCTCAGTTTCACAGTGACTCCCTTTTGTTGTATGTTTTCTTAACTTTTTGTTTGTGCCTTCATTTATCTGTTCATTTTTATTTAGTTTTATTACCGTTCCGTAAATATGAAATGAATACGAGTGAATTTCAAGTTGAAGTCACGCGAGAGATTGATGTGGTACAACAGCACTCATTTGGGTGCTGCTGCCGTCAGCTAGTTAGTGTTTTAATGAGCTTGACGCCTTTAGCTTTACCGCTAATGAGAGCATGACGGCTTTAGCTTTACCGCTAATGAGAGCATGACGCCTTTAGCTTTACCGCTAATGAGAGCATGACGCCTCTAGTTTGACGCTAATGATAGATTTACGCTTATGAGAGCTTCGCCGCTCTAGCTTAACGCTTATGAGAGCATGACGATAATGAAGGCATCATGATCCACCAGGGCTATTGGCTACCGGGACATAAGCACGCATGTGACCATCAACAACCCCCACATCGCGCGAGGTCTCCTCAGCCATGAGGCTAATGAGAAGGCCTTCGCCAGGCCTGACTTCTCCCAAATGATCCCCTACAAACCCAAGATCAAATACGTCCCCGGCGAGCATCCTATTCCAGGTACATAAAGCTCTTAATACAGGGTGTCTCAAAAAAGTGTACTCACCCTTTAACCGTTGCTAACATGCGTTATCCCTTGGTGTGCGTTATCAGCGTTGTCTGGACAATAATGGTCATCAATTCGAACATTTGCGAACATGATTCTTTAATCACATTTGTCTTCTGTATTCGAAGCTATTCTATTTCACTGTATGTTCATAAATAAAGGATCTCTCGTCATTCGAAGTGTCAGTACATTTTTTGAGACACCCTGTATTACCGTCTCGGTGTCTTACTTTTGATGGAGATCTACTGGGTGTCCGTAAAATCTCTTTACTATTTCAAAAATTTCTTACAAATGCAATCAAATTTCTCACTCTAAGAAATATATCTAGAAGCTACGACAAAGATTTTAACATTTTGCCAGTTTAAGAAATACAAAATATTACAAGACTTTATGGACACCCTGCATTTAACCGTGTATGGACCACTGGCCGTTCTGAAGCCCATTGGAAATCATTAACTTTAGTGCGATATTCTAAATACAGGGCGTCTCAAAAAAATGTACTCACCCTTTAACCGTTGCTAACATGCTGTCTTCTTTGTGTTGCAGGTGTGAGGTTCGAACCTTTGCGAACATGATTCTTTAATCACATTTAATCATGTTCGCAAAGGTTCGAACCTCACACCTGACACACAAAGAAGGACAGCATGCTAGCAACGGTTAAAGGGTGAGTACATTTTTTTGAGACACCCTGTATTTTGATCAAAAGTTAGTTGAAATTTCAGAAAGTGTAGACATGACTTATAGTTTATTAAATATTTCGTTCACTAGATAAAAATTTGGTCGTTGAAATGTTATTATTTGAAATTTTATTTACTGGTAGCTATGATTATCGCTCAATTAAAGTAAGTTCTTGACTGGAAAGAGTAGTTGATAGTGCAGCGACCTCAATATACAATTGTGTACCATAAGTTTACTGGCCTTATCGTTTTTTTAATCTTTTCTATGATCTCGCATTTGAGTTTTAAGTGCAAAATCTGTATAATTTAATAGCTATCGTGTATGACTATAGGCTAGGGTGATAAACTTCTTTGATTAAACTCAAATGTTTTAAGTCTCGAAAATTTATTAAAACATTCAAGGCATTTCATTTTTTTGGGATCAGCACATTTCTTTCTCAAATTTTTCAATCATAAGTCAACGTAAGGAAGATTCATAACTAAAGTTATCGGAACTTTAAAGATACAGTAGAATTTCTTTAAACCGGCACTCGCTGGTCAAGTTTATATATTTATTCATTGTTTTTTCTTCTTTAACTGCTTTAAGCAATTAATGTTTTCCTTTTATGTCTAGCGTGTCTATGAATTGTTCGTGGTTGCTGGGGTGATATTAACCGGCAAATGCTAAGTCCCATGGGTGCTAGTAAGACTTCTACTGTTCTCTATTTTATTTCCATCTGTCCGCTAAGATATGATCTTTGTTGATCAAAGTGTCGTTTTCAACTACTTATCGAGGTTCCTTACAGAAATTGATTACTCTCCTTCACTACCTCTTAATACCGTACATCACTCCTGATATGGTCCAATTGTTGCGGAGGATTAACCACTTATATTATTTTTGGAAAGAAACTTCCTTTGAAAAACAGCAATTATGCTGCCGAAACCTGTATAATAATAACAATAATAATGATAATAATAGTAATAATGCTCCTTCAACAGGTGGAAGCATGTCCTTATTAGCTTATTTAACCACTTGTATTATTCTTGAAGGGAACTTCCTTTGAAAAATGGTAACTGTGTTGCCGCCACCTGTATAATAATAATTCTGCTTCAGGTGGAAGCATGTCCTTATTAGCTTATTTAACAACTTATATTATCATTTTTGAAGGGAACTTCCTTTGAAAAACGGTAACTATGTTGCCGCCACCTGTATAATAGTAATAATTCTGCTTCAGGTGGAAGCTTCCCGCCACCTCCTACCGTGTCCAACTTGCTCTCCATCCTTCCTCCACCTTCCTGCTTCAGAGGGCCCTTCGTGAGGGTGGACGCACTCATCGAACTCATCCTCAGAATAAACTTGCCTGAATCAAGTAAGCTCCGCTCCTTTGTTGTGTTCTACTTTTTTCTAAACTCGACGTTTTGAAAAAAAGTTTTGGTAATTTTCTATTAAACAAACTTAGAAAGTCGTGTAGAGCTTTTGAGTTCTTTTGTATTGATAATAGCGGAAAGTCGCTTCAGTTGTAGGTAATTGTCATAATAATATTCCCGTGCTTGAAGTTTCTTAATTAACCTATGTTTTGAGAACCAATACTTGCTTGATGTTCGTGTTGTCGATCATTAATGTACTGCACTCTGAAGGAAATTGTGAGGCGTATGCCCTTCATGTAAATATATTCTACTATTATAGTCATGTTATTTGACGTTAATGCATCTCGCTTTCCCGTACATTTTATATTTTCCCTTAATTTATTGAATAGGCTGCTTCTACACGCTTTAGGACTTACTCGATCATGTATATATTTTGTAACTATTTACTTGATTTCTTTTTTTATACTCAACTAACCCTCTTCTCTGATTGGCTTGTAAAGGTGACCAATGGAGCGGGAGCAGCAAACACAACATTCGCCTCTTCGATTTGTCCAAGTCAGTCCACTGGGTCACAGACTCAACGACGGGCGAGAAGAAACGCAAGCTTCTCGTGACTGGTTTTAACGGTGCTGGAGCGGGCAGCGACGACGAAGATGCCGACAACAGACCCAACCTTGCCAATGACATTTACTTGGCCCGACAGCACAAGCGCATGAGATAGAGCAGCATGGGCACTGACGCAAGGACTGGCACTCGCACGACAACGCACCCACACCGCATGCAACATCAAGCGTTGTCACGTGGTCGCATAGACTTCGTCGACGGTGATCATGTTCAGCGAAAATTTTCAGAGGTTTCACATTCATCGGAACGAGCGGCAATAAGGTCGGGATCTGGGTCCTCCCAAAGTCAGGGAAACGTGGAATTGGGGTTTAGAAGATCTAGAGAAGGTAGGGTTTCTGCTAACAACGAGGAAGAAGTAGCATATGCTGGGTTAAAGTTGCAGTCCAAATGTGTGACATTCGCAGAGAATGTAGAGACGAATTGCGTTTTTTCTGGCCCTCCAGAAGGATACGATGTAACAGCACCTTATATGGGACCTTTGGATGAAGATGACCACGATGACGTGGCACAACGTCTGTGGAGTAATGTTCAACCTTCTCCCAACTACGGGCCCAAAATCGAAGAAGAACCTCGGTTCTACTCCGTCTGGAATGAAAATGGCTTTGGGGATGAGGAACTAAAGAGGTCGACTTGCTTGCCTAACGATGTCCACCCCGTTGACGAAAATAACTGCGATAACATTTATAGCTCCGCGGACTTACAGCTTATGAATAATTTTAATGAAGATTATCTTAAGCTATTAGGTGCAAATGTACAGAACTCCATGGCTGGTAACGTCAATGGTTTCACAAATTCCCATATGCCATCGAACCTTCAAGACTCGTACTGGGGTCCGCTAGGTTCATCAGGGCAGAATTGGATGCTCCCAACACGGAACACAGACTTTCCCATGCCTCCTTATGCTCCAAACATGGAAAGCTGCTACTCGAACCAATTTAACAGGCTACCCCTGACTCTCTACTCTGCGTACATGAACGTTGCTGCCAGCGTGCCTCAGTCATCGAGCTTCATGAACTCTTCCAGAGAAATGAATTCATATCTAACGTTCTCTCAGAACACCAATGCTTTCTCTGCAGTTCCTCCTTCCTTCAAAGCGCATACATCCGTTGCTCGTAATATGAACTTGAACTCGTATTCCGCCGCTCAAAACATGCATTCCTATTCCAAAGCTGTTCAAAACAGCTTCCCAACTCACAGCAATTTATCACCTGGATCTCATGACTTAAACAATAACTTGATGCCCAATGCTGCTCTGAACACGAGCTCATATATGTGTGCTCAATCCAACATTAATAATTTTCCTAACTCAGACACTATGAATGGAAAGGAACGTCCTTTCCCTCAAAACGCAGATCGTCTTGCGTCTCCTGTAAACCATAACTGGACCACCAAAGCTCCCTGCCCGAAAGAGTTGCCCATTGTTCTGCGGAGCGCCGAGTCACCTGTACAAATTCTGTTTTGTAACCCGAACGTGACGTACGATTCTGATGTACCTCATTTGACTGCAGCAGACTGCTCCTTCCTCGGCCGTGATCAGTACGGTGAAAATGCCGACTACAGGCTAACTGTCGTTGGATTGGCACATTCATTCACGGACTTGAAGATTGATGATAGTGTTGGTCTTTGAGGATTCTTGATGCAGGTTGAAAACCTGAGACGAAGTTGTGATGCATGAAGACATTCTCTTGATTTTCGGGGAAGTTTCTTAATTATTAGTTAAGTTTTGTCTGCAGTATTGGTGGTTATTGTTAGACGCTCGATCAGCAATGTATCGTATTTTGAGTTTGACGACGGAGCTGAAATTCCTTCATTTCGTTTAACCAGTACTTGAAGAAACCAGTGCGTTTGGTGCTTTACTGACGAGTTTGTTACTCGGCAATATCAAGATTGTTTACGAGCTCAAGACAGTATCGGCATGACAATATGCATCCGTTGTTCTAACTGTACACTGGAAACATATTCAGCACCGTCACTGAAAACTTGATTTGAGCTTTTTATTCTGTTAACGCGCTCTTATTGTGGATGCACTGGTGTAATCAGGAGTAAAAACTCATTTAACGGTAGGCTCTTGTTTAAGTGATAATTTGTATATCTTCGACTTCTCCAGAGCTACACGATTAATCATTTCTGTACACCCTGGACTCTCGTTAAATTTCTACTATCTGGAACATTAATTCAGTTGAACAATTTTTTGGGGGATGTTTGAAGAATGTAAGTTTCATCAGCACGCTGTCCCAGAAGCCTGTGTTGATGCTCCATCTCTCGTCTTGTGTGTTCGTTGTGTTCCGAGTCTGTCGCATAAATATTTCGTGTTTGGTATCTGAATTGACACTAAATTTGCTCTTCTCTGTGTCTGTATTCTCGTCGTTTCGTCCACTGTCGTTACTTTCTGATGAGGTATGACTAAACTGATTAGCCTCTTCCAAAAAGGGAATGGAAACGATGCTTGATTTGTCTTGAATTTCGTATCATTCGGGATTTACGTGCTTTCTGTTCATTCACTCAAAGTAACGGATGCATGATGAATTTGGTTTAAGCTTAACCAGTCCAGTATGAATGCGAAGGTTTCAGGTGGGCCTAATGCAATTGACATCTGTTGTTTATCTCGTATTTCGTCCTTTATTTGTAACAATTCGTGCCCGTTCTTATGTTGACTACATCGCCGATGCTGCGTTTGCTGGGTGCCGACGTCATTGGAGAAAATTAACTTAACGTGGAATAATTTCGCTATATTTTAATTGTGAACTTGGTATGTTGAGTACTAGAAATATACTCTAAACTAATTGTAAATATTTTGTAGACTTGTGGAAGATTTTAGTTCAGACATCTTAATCAAGTTTAATTGCAACAGGTCTAGATGGCGCTATTTACTCTGTAATTTTTGTACCATAACTCTTTCACCGTAATAAATGACGTGTTATTTTTATGCATTATTTCTTTCAATGCATTGAGATACTCGTTACTGTTAGATATTTACCGTGTCATAATTTTGTAACTTTCGTTTCTTCACCAATGTTCCAAGGATTATCTCCAATTAAGTTTGGAACTCAGCACTCTTGAAAGGAACAAGTAAAATACCTCGGCTCTTTCTGAGGAAGATGTACGGACTTGTTCCATCCTGATGAGCTTCCTCAGTGGATTCTGATTTCCAAAAGAAGCTCAAACTACCAACTCCCATTTCAGCGACACCAACTTGGGTTTCGGTGCCAAGTTTTATTTTATAATTACTTTCGGTTTGTATTAGTTTTTTTTTCCTGGGAGTTGATTAACTTGTCATGTCTATAAACCTGTCAGTTCTCGGTTTCTATTCCTGTATTTTTATCGTGATTGGATGACGAAACAAGTCTAGACAGCTCGACTTGTCGAGTGCGACTGTATTCTCTCTGGAAGACCATAATTGGTCATTGTCTTATTTTCCGGTACACTTTTCTTTTTTCGATGCGATCTTACCGCTGCCGAAATCTAGGCGAGCCAAATAAGATAGTGAGAGTCTCTTCATAAGTTTCACTTTTAATTACAAATAATTACAGGCCTGTAAAGGTTTTAGTGCTAACGAAAGAAAGGATTCTCTTTTTTAAAAAGCTACTGAAGAATCACAATTGATTTATAGAACAAAGTTATAGGCTGAACGTCTCACGAAGTTCAGAAGATGACAGTAATATTTCACGTCCTTTGTGTTTAAATAACTTCAGGGTGTAATTACCTACTTGCCCTAAAGTAATTTGTCCAAATTACTACCAGCATCTCAACTGCAGATCAACCTCGTATAATGCAAGCGATGAGTTATAAGACAAGGCAATATATAATTCAGCCTTATTTTTAGCTCGTTTTACCGCAAGTTAGTGCTCTCTATTATACTTAATAATGATAGATGTTAGTGCTCCATTTTAATAGTACAGTTAACTAAAATTTAGGTGCATCCAATATTAGAGTAATTAAACAGAAAAGGAATCCGGCCTAATTTTACAGTTTATATAAATATTGAACTGCACATTGTTGGCGAAACTCATGACTCATATCAGCATGTAAGTGCTAGTGAAAACAGTTAAATCTTTTGATCAATTGTCATTACTTCTAGTTTAATTTTATATTCATAAATACTTTTCGCCCAATGAGAGCGTAGTAACAAAATTTTTCTACATCTTTTTCACGAATATTTCCTTGCACTGTGAACCTGATATATTGTTCATTTAATGCAGTTAAACAGTTCAGCTGTGAACTGAGTTTCGTATTTTAAAGTGCGGTTTCCATACATTAAAATTTTACGTTAAATGCACTCACGTCACAGGAGGTTGACCTGCGTTATTCGCCGCTGCGTTGCGGGTTGGTCGCAATTTGTTCGTTTTTTGGTCACATCATTTGCAAAATCTTAAGCAGCCCAGACTTGCAGTACCAGGACTGAAGCATGTTGCTTGGAAAGGAGATTCAGGCGCAGCAACCATATTGTCGATCAAAGTACAGTTGTGTAGCGTCACATACAAAAGTTCGCGACTGGGAGGTCATTCCGACGTTCATTTTAAGTCTGACTATTGGTTACTCCAGTCCTGGTGAATAGAAGAATATTATTAACTGCAGTAGTTTTTAAAACACAAAAATTGTAATCTGCTAATTACTAATAGTTTTCTTGAACTGGGTTGGTTCATATATTTGTCTGATCTACTTTTGTTTGTCAAAGAATGCTCCATCTAGCAACGGTAGTGAATAACAAGTATACATTATTTTATGTAAGGTGATGGTGAACGCTAAGCTTGGCTTCAATTAGAAACATTCCAAATGTAAACTAGAAAGTAAACATGAAAACTTAAAATGAAAATGAATTTTAAGATTAGAACTTCTGAAGTTTTTCCTGACTCCAAGCTTATCATTT
>VCRD01000060.1:544576-566323 GCA_006783055.1 Trinorchestia longiramus
TATATATATATATATATATATATATATATATATATATTCCAGAAAAGCTGCATTAGACGTTTGGAATTTTGCAAAAAATTGACTGTAACAGCACAGTTGATATGTTGTTTGAAATCAAGTTAGAGTAGAAAAGTTTCTCTAACGAGTAGGCCCATTAAAGCTCCCATTGATGCAGTTCCCTAATGAGAGAAAACGAAGCAATTATTTGCAGAGCGACGATAGCACGCAGCATTCAAATTGATAATAGTCTTGAAATTATGTTGTCAAATTCCAATTGATTACATTCCTATGGAACAAAATTAAATTAAAAACTAATGAACCATTAATCTTGGAACTTGAAGTTGACACTACAAGCTCCGTAGATTTATAAGTACAGAAATCATCACTTATCACATGAACATAGTTATAATATGCAAGCAATAAGGACACCTAAAAAAGAGTCAACACGGAAATGACAAACCTCTTACGTGTAATTGCATATTGATTCAAAACTCGATAACGCCAACTGAAGAAATAGCCTTACAGTACTGTTTTATACGTTTCACAGATCCTTCCTATTTTAAATACTTCCCTTCCCATGGCCCCTTTAGACATGTATTAACAAATTATAATTTAGCCTTTAACTCGGTTCATCCCTTAGCATAAGCTGAAAAGAATTCAACTTGAAGATACACAATATATTGCGGGTAGGAACATCAAACATAAGATCGTCACAAATATTTCTTCAGTAAGACAAAACCTCTGGATGTACAAAGTCTCTCAATTGTTAATATTTAGAGAGACGTCATTCAGTGGATGAAAGCTTAAAGCGCTCGTAGAAGAAAATGAACATGAAATACAAGAGGCCTCTATTAAACAATATCTTGAAAAGGAGAGAATGGGAGCTACTCGAGTTTTATGCTTTGCTTATAGTACCTCGTATCAAAGACTACGTTAAAAAAGAATCTAATCTATCGACAAGGTTAAACTATTTTTCATGTAAATATCCACATTTTTTTAACAGACACCTCTCCACTCTTGTAGCGGTCACTACACATAACAAGACTTACGAGTAAGGGCTCTTAGTTGGAGTCCGACCTGTGTACCTTCTATGGGTTACTTCAGAGGCAAGTTTCGCTTCCTTTTTTGGCGTAACAGCCGCTCTGTGGCTCTAAACTCCGGTCTGAACCTTCCGAACACAGAAGATCTCGTGAAACGCTGATGGAATACAATTGTAAAACTTCGACACGGCTCGCTTGGTCATAATTTTAGCCTAAAACCCACATGGGTCATCAAGAACTTTTGAAATAACGAGTACTTGCGCTGCAACATACCTGTTATTTACCAAATTGTTTCCTCGTTGAGTCTGACTGTTAGGTTTGCTAGTAACGAACCGTAAACTGGACATCGTTTTAGTTGTGCTCTTAAGTAACGAGCCACACCTTAGCACTTTACCTTTGAAGCAGCGCTGTGTACCGGATTTTCTTGTTCGAAAGGTTAGCAGTATAATTTGAACATTTTTTTTCTAGAACAGTATATACACCAAATTAAACGTCTAAGTGCAACGTGTACGCGAAAACTTACCACTGAAAATCCCGTTTAAAAGTTCATAGGAAGGCTGTTTGAAGGAGCACCCTTCATTTAAGGGACGTAGTGCATAAACTCTGCATAAGCAGATCGCCTATAGCGTTTTCATACGCATAGCTATAAGTATATTATAATAGTTTTTGACATGGGATGTGCGTTCAGCACCAGAACGTTCACGTACGAAGTTATCGCTATAGCTAATAATCGACGAACAGGCTTAGCGTACCAGAATCCTAGACCCGCTAATAACCCGCAATTGCGATCGCCGGTGAACGCATTCAAGCTCTGGAAATATCGGTAACTTGCAAACTTGCACAATGCATAACACAACAACTCACTCTTCGTAATTCCAAAACCAATGTGTTTATTCTGAGATGATGATACCGAATTGGCCAAAGAAAAAACGAACAACTCACCGCTTCAAGTCAAGATGAATATGGTCAAACGACAATCTCCAAGTCACACTCAGCAGCCGACTGTGCTGTATGGTTCGGCACTGGAACGCCAAACATTTCCTCACCAATAAATATTAATGAATTATTTGTTTTTACTAGCTCAGCAAACATGAAACCTGGAAATGATGTAACAGAAGTATTGTCGTGGAATGAACATGAGGTCCGCAAAAAATACCTATGGTTATTTGACTAGATTTTTTGTTACCTTATTCAAAATCTACACTAATGCCAATCATATCATCGCTTTCATCTAAAATCGAATTAGATAAGATAGCAGAAATCGGAGAACTTGTACTGAGCCTCGTTCGCCTTTGCACTAAAGGCTGCAAAATACCTTTTTTTTCATGGGATAAATGTATGAAAACGAACGTATCAAATATTATTTGCGCTCAATACCGAGAATAACAAACCGCACGTGGAGGCCCGCACAGCAACGACGGATTCATCATTTAGGAATGGCGGCTAAACAATAAAAAAAAGCTACAGCCTCATAAAAAGGCTATCCTGACGGACTCTCCTTTTAGCAGTGATGTATGTTGACGCCGTCAACCTAGCATGACGCAAGATTTTACTCGCCGTAAATTATACGCTAAAGCAAGAGCTTGCGTTCTTTTAGTTACGCATAAGCTCGTTTACTTTCCGTAATCGTAATGTCGAGTTGACGCCGCCAACTTACAGTCTGTCGAAAAGGGATTGCATGCTAAAGGTAAATTCAGCTATTGTTCCATTACTATGTAAAGTCTTAGCTTAAGTCAAGTCTATATTAGTAACGAAGCGTAATGATGCTCATTTAAAATATCGAAGGATTTCACACGTACACGTTTGGTCACATGAGACTTACTGCGAATAACCTTCCAGAACGTTAGGCCGACATCAACAGACTACATTTGTCCATTAATTAGAGAGAGTTAACCGGCTGGAAATACATTGTACGAGAAATAACCATCGAGGAACGAATAACCGAATGAATGCATGCTAGGTTTCACAAATAAGAATAAAAGGAATTGGCATGCCAGAGATTCCTAACCTGCAGGCTACAGCATCTTAGGGAATTATGACCAAAGTACATACCCTGAAAAAATCAAGAACATCCGGCCACAACTCATTAAATCGAATAAAAGTTTAATAATAATTTTCTTTTTCGGCTCCCCGAAAAGGAACCTAATCCGAGTACTTATTCGTCCCGAAAATAAATACTGCCGAGTTACATTTTTGAGACTAACTTTTCAAACAAATTAATAATAGTCCATGCTACAAAAAACATTATTTCGCCTCTGACGCTCGTATTATTGACCGATAGTCGATGAATATCAAAGGCCGCTTAAAAGACCTTCACTGAGAATCCTCAGAGTGTTCAATTCCTGAATAATAATAAATTAGCTATGTTATAATCATACGATACTAGATTTAATAAAAACAAACAATGGTAATACATAAAACTGCAATTAATTTGTATACTCGAACTCGCAGGAGATTTTTCATAGATTGAAAAAGTATAGAACTGAAATTCGTGATGTTCTCTTTGTCACGTCTCGGTGCACCTGTAGCGAACGTTTATTACATTAAATTCATTTTCAGATTTAATCATATAAATTGAAATATCTCGTGTTGTTGTTTGTATACAATCTGAAAAAGTTACAGCTATCAATGGGAGCGCATTTTCTCGCAGTTGGCAAAAAAATGACGTTTTACAATTTTTCCCGACTGCCGTAAAAATTTTCACCGATGTCGTACTTTCGATTATAACTAAAAAAGTATCTTTTAGTCGTCATAATCAACAATGTCCCAAAATACTTTTGCAATAGAGTATTAATAACACAGTCGTTTTGTTGAAGTATAACTCAAATGGTATCGATGGAAGCCTGATCAATGATAGAGCTACAGGGTCAGTCAAATAGAGCAGTCGAGCCCTTGACTTCATCAAGACGCAATCTTCGTTGTGACCTCTAGTTCCCATGTGAGCTCCCAAGGCTACTTTCTGCAGGGAATGTACTTTGGTCGTGAAATGTAGCCCGATGAACGACTTCATGAAGACAGTGAGAGGAATAAGTGGAATACTCCAGCACGGGAAAATGAGTGACATATTCCAGCGAGCGGAAGCAAGTAGAATATTCCAATAAGGGAAAATAAGTAAAATATTCCAGCAAGTGGAAGCAAGTAGAATATTCCAGTAAGGGAAAATAAGTGGAATATTCCAGCAAGGGAAAATAGGTGGAATATTCCTGCAAGTAAAAATAAGTAGAATATTTCAGCAAGTAGAAGCAAGTAGAATATTCCAGCAAGGGAAAATAAGTGAAATATTCCAGCAAGTGGAATAGAGAGCCAGAATAATTTGCTAGTTTCGCAGCTACTGGGTATTAGTGCAACTCCTGATCTGGACAAACTGCAGAAAGTGAGATAACGAGGAAGTTCTTAAGAACCGCAGGTAGAAGGAAAAGAGAACATGATAAACAAAGCAAGCCAAAATTATTGAAACTGAAGCCATTATCTCAAATTATTTAACTGCAGGTACGTAGATTATGACGTTGCGCCAAATGTATGCAAACTGATATACTGTCGTAAGTTAATTTTTTACAATGACAGTAAAAATCGGGATTTCCATTGACCTCAAATGAAGAAAAAGAATATCAAACAAAGCTTAAGAAGAGAATATTCACGCACACACTTCTTGCTCAACAGTATAAAATTAAAAATAATAGAATGAAAAGAAAAATCAATGTTTAGTAGGTGTCTATGACTGTTTCGTGAGCACAATGAAGGTAAACCACGGAACCACAACGTTTATAATCATCAAACCACTCGCTACAAGTCACTGCCCTAGTAATTTAATGACTAACCTTTAAATTTGAATAGCGATTTTGTTTTCATTTTTGGTGAGTGCAACAGAGATACTCGTATTTACTAGCGTCATTAATTAAAGAGCAATGGAGATGCTGCCACGTGGTGTCTCATAGCTGACCCACGACTTGGTAAGGCAAGCGATGATAAAGTCAAACAAGAAAATAATACCCTATCGTAAATGACCAACTTATGCTAGGCAAATGCTATGATACTTATAATCAGTATATTATTATATTAAGTAATACAATCAACCATCCCTTTCATTAGCAACAATCTATAATGGCTATTTTTATACAGATGAAGGTGGCTAACGTAGATACTTTGGATGATATAGAACAAGAAGAAGATATCATGAATAGGTCTCACATTGTGAAACCTTTGCACGGTACAAGCGCGCTTTCTTAAGCATTACGATAAAAAACGTCAGTTCACTTCGGTTCGTTAACCGAATGATCAAAACACAAACTGATCATGTAACACTCGCCACTTGTATCGCGAGTCACGCATTAGTAAGTTATGGACAGAAATGTGAAGCTTGCTTTTCATTGCTTGATATGAAATGAGGTCATGAATTTTGAGAACATTCAGAATGTCAATGAAAAGAATCAAGTCTGTATGGGTATCAATGTATGGGATATGGAGTATGAGACTGTTTCTTGCAATTATTTCTGAGTGTCATAATGCATATTAGGGAACAACTAAGGAAAGTCCCAGTAAGGTCTTGCAGATGAAATTTCAGCACAGGAATTGTAAAGTTAAAATAATCAATAAAATCTTATACAAAAAGAAATTTAAATGCTAACTCGAAATTAGACTTCAGGTATAAATTTATGAACTATCCGTGATAAAAAAAGCTATAAAATCTTCATGGCTGCTCCATCATCGTGGTGACAACTACCTTGCCAAGATTATAGGCGACTTTCAGCATTATGCGCCAAAAATATAAAATCTTTAACCTTACAAAATAGGAGGGAGAAATATTAGCAATCAATCAAAGTTCGCTCACTAACATCAAATTCACTTCATCACGAAACACGACAACAAACACCTATTGTGCGATCGTAAACAAATTCCTACAATCACTCCACAAAGAAAAACATCAATGATAGATGAAAAGCAACATTGCAGAAAGTAAATAAATTTTTTTTACTTATCTTTCAGGGTATCTAACCTAAACGATGATGGGCACCAAGGACTCATCACTTGCATCCGATGTTGGTGAATGGACAATGTCTGTGCCATCACCAGTTATTCTGTTATCTTGGGGTATTTCTCTAGCCGAGCGCACATTGTTGGCCATGATTCTATGTGGAGGGTGGGAACGTTCTGTCGACTGCTTTGAAGATCCAACTTGATCACGCCGTCTTCCACGCTCTGATGGTTGTGCTGAGTTTTCACGCGATCTAATACCCTCAAACTTGGACTGTGAGTTTTCACCAATCCTCCCTGTCGCAGGGGATTCGTTCGAGACCGACAAAATGACAGGATTCGGTGAAAGTTTAGCTTGTCCTATCGACTCTAAGTTTCTGACACCAAGAGTCTGTACTTCACCCATATTACTGACGCTGACAGCGCTCACATTCACGGATGATTCTCCTCCTGAGTACGAGTCGGGTTTACTAGCTGTACTCGACACAGCACTAGAAATTTTGTCATTTTTATCGACAGCTGAACTCTGAGCATTCACAGTCTGATTTCCTTGCAGTTCGAGCAAATTTCTGACCGCTGTATCAGAACTACTAAGTTCTCCACTGATGCTCTTTACGGTTCCGCCAGGTGCTACTTTTTCTTGTTCCCCAAGGACTCCTCCTCCAGCACCAACACTTGCAGCAACCGTGGTGGGACTCAACATTGACGCCATGCTGGGGTTTCCTTGCATGCTCCCAACAGCATTCACAAAGCCCCCTAGAGCGTTGCAGGGGAAGGGCTCGCGAGCTAGTAAGGGGGCTTTCAAGGCTGTCTGCAAGCCAACACCATTGGGGTTCAATGAAACAGAGAGGCCCATGCCCACTGCAAAAGAAAAACACAAACAACATCTTACACTCAACACCAAGTGCTTCATAAACATTGAGAACGACTATGTAACTCCAAATGTTGTTGTTTAAATGGTCATTAATAGTTTAATTGGTAAATAGTAACTACAATTCTATTCACCGGGTAATTGTATTTTTATCATAACAGATAATTCTTCAAATCGTTCAATCAAAGTTTAATCGTTCAAAAATGCAGCATATGTTCAACTTATCAGTAACTTGCACAATTTGATCGTTCATTTCTCTTTTCTAAATGAGCAACTAAAGAAACTGATCACGTATTTACTGAAGGCTTTAATTATTTCTCTCACAAAGAACTATCTTAATACCATAAGAAAAAACTTAATGGAAATTGACGTTTGGAAAATGTCCGACACTTCATTGAAAGATTTTGAGAACAAAATGAGAAATTCATGATTTTAAATTGATTTTAATAAATTGACTAGTTGTCAATGAACACAGAACAGTAAAACGGATAAAAGCAAATTACTTGTACATGTACTTACGGTTTGAACTGTCATCGTTTTTAAATTCTAACGTTCAATATAAAGTATGTGACCAACATTAAAACTGTGAACATTCAAGCGAGCATAACGATATGGAAACAAGAGCATGACAAACATAAGACAGAACTGGTAGGGGCATAACAACATGGAAAACATCATTAATGCGAACAAATATGTACTCTTACGGAAACAAATGAGCATTTCAAGAGCGAGCACATAATATGGCAGGAACATGACTACACATGTACATGGAAGAACATGCTTCACTCACTAGTAACATGAGCAGAACAATTGAAAAAATGACATCAAATGCTGAACGTGGGAGACAAACATTAAGCATCCTGACAATCATGAGGAAGATAGAATCCACACCGAGCACCAGGCAGCTAAGGAGAACCAAGTATATTTAGAGAATTGCTGTTGAAAAAATAAGAGATCGTTAAAGACAAGTTAACGATTAGGGGCTTGGCTGCACTGGAAGATTACTGAACTCTGGAAACATTTCCAAGGAGATCTTCTAAGAACAAATGCAGAAGTTTTTGAATCCTTTGCTATGGCCGACGATGACCGAAGTGTGCAACTCATGTCACTCATATGCAGAAGTCGATGACGAATATTTAATAAATAATGCAGGAAAAATAATTGAGGGTGATAGTGGCTGACATACGAGTCTCATCAGAATATAAGTTCCATGATCAACTTATGTGAAAGAAACTTGAAACTTTCAGCTGCAGCAGTCTTCAAAGTGTCCTCAAGGGTCAGACCAATGCAACAGATTTCGATCTTGCTTGAAATCAAAGTTTGGTAAAAAGTAACAATAAAAGATGTAAATGCAGAGACTATAACAGATGATAAATTAGAAGTGATTGTGTACAAAATTTTAAAAATAAATTTCGTCTTCACAACGAAATCGCAAGCAGAATTTAAATGCCATAAAAGATAATGTTCTTACTGAGAAAATTGAGAAGTTTGAATCGGAAAATGCTCGTGATGTCCGATTCCAGTGACTTATTTTTTTAATTATAAAATACAAATTTGAGACGAGCACTCAGTGTAGATGAACAATGATTGTGGAGTACATTAATAAAGATTCCAGGCGACTATGCAATCAATATAAAGAGTCCAGGACGGTAAAAAAATGTCAAGACCGGAAGAAAGGAAGGAGGATAAAAGAAGGGCACGAGAAGGAAGCGAGGATTCGTGCGACACAGGCACTCAAAATTCTTTCGATCGCTTTCACTTACGTCGCCTAGCAAGGAGCAGTAGGGTAAGGAAGGAGGGCACATCTCACTGCCTCTATTCTCACGTCTTCGAATGCAACACAACATTGCGCTGCGATGCAATTTAAATTTAGCTACAGACATATCTGCTCCGGGCACTAGGGTTCAATAACTACGATACTTAGAGTTGCACAGCTCGAAAAACAAATACAAAGACACTTCGTATCACTACAGGCCATGGATTATAGAAAAGCAGGGCTTGGCTGGCAGTGATAAATTCAGTGTTTCAAGAAGGACAGATACATTCTACGATTAACTCCACGAACATCCGACGAGAGCCGCTGCCAAGATACTGCATCGTCAGTAAAAACTGCGACAGGATGGAGATGTTCTTAAATTGTCAGTTCTAAGATTTTTAGTCAGTTCTACTTTACGTGCATTACATAAGTAAAACACATGAAACACTCATCTGAGCTTTTAAGGTCGTTTAGTAAGAACATTACCATGCCAATAACTAGTTGTAAAAATATGTTATGATACTTTTCCCCCGTCTTCCCCAAAACAGGGTTGTCATTTTTCTAGCGTTGATGAACAGCTACAGTGAAGTTATATCTTTTCAACTTTATCTGCGATTGAGTACATAGACAGTACATTGTACTCCACAACGTTTGATTTGAACCGATACTTTTGTACTGATGTCTTGCGATGCATGTGGTCTGAAACTGTATGAAAATTACCTCGCATTGAAACAAGAACAGGAGGAGAATTCATAAGAACGACTGAGGGCAGCTAAGAGTTCACCGAAGTGAAAACTCTCCCACTCCTCGAAAAAAAAGAAAAAGAAAGATGAGGTCTACCTAAGTATAAAAATTAAAACCCAAACAACGTGTCTAAATCTGCTGCGAGTGGCTCTAAGGAATACTAAGTCCTATAAGGGACTGACGAAAATGCAGTCACTTTCAGCATATCCCTATGAGAAAAGCTTGGAATTTTTCCCCAAAAATTTAAAATGAAGCATTATTTTGTTATCTCTGCAGCTTGGCCAAATACCCTAGCGGGTGCAACTGAATAGTTATCCTTTCCAAACATCGAGATCAGTATCTCCGAAATTTGCTGAAGGAAAATATTGATACGAGTATAAAATCTAACAAGTGAAACAATACTTCCATCGGCTTTCATTAACAAAATGAATAAACGTTAAATTAACTTTAAAAAGCAGTTATATGACAAACAAAGTCGGTAATACATTAACCTGATTGCTCTAGACGCGAAACAGTGAAGGTTCACCACATTTTCATCTTGTCAATCCCTATGAGCAAAATTCGGCAACTGAAAAGACAAAATAGGAAAAAATGACTTCTCGTGAGCTCAGCTGGGTACGTGAATAGATATAGGTAAACAATCATTCACCTAAATGCTACTTAGCACTGATTTTGAGAGGAGTCTATGGTGGACAACAAAAGCTGCCAGTAGAGGACAGACACTCAGAGAGGTGTTGAAAAGAAGGGTGCGAGCAGGGCAAGGTTGACTCAGGGAAAGGTCACTATGCGTAGAGGCAACGATTGCAAGCATAACTTTTTGAGCTCTTTGAAGTACAGTAATAGTAGTAATTAGAGTAAGAGTAATAGTAGGAATAGTAATTGCAAACACTACTCCTGCACACAGTTCCAAGGAGCTTCCTCACGGTGAGCGAGGTTTATTGAACGGCTATTTACACGGACGTGTCAAGCGATGCTACATTAGTTAGTTTTATATGATTTTCGTGTTTTCTCGATAAAATAACAGGAAGACGCTTGCTGTATTTACTGCAAAGAGTTGTGTGTTTATCCGTTGTTCGTGTGTAGAGTGAGAGCTGTCGTTGGGCAACCAAAGTTTGGAAGGCAGCTTTAGAATCCCGTAATTTTCAGTGCATCGCTACCTTTGGAAGTGCCATTAGTCGTAGAATTGAGGGCATCATTGCCTGAAACAACAACATGGTCAAAAATCAAAAATTAACACCGAAAAATAAAACAACAAAGCACACTCAATAACTTGCGGTGCAACTGGCACCAAAAAAAGGGATTAATATAAACACATTGAAATCTAAAGGAATAAAAAAACTCCATTCGTTCGGCCTCCATGCTTCTGGATTGTAACACACGAGTAATTTCTGACAAGTGAATGTGGAGGGGAGGAATAAGGGACCAAAATTCTAAGTCGCCTGGGATGGATACATTCATTCATCAGAGCAAGAAAGAAAACATCAATTGAAGTGGAAGATAAAATAAAGTAAGAAGAAGTAAACTGCTGCTACGCACATAATATATGTAATATATATATATATAACTATACAGGACTTGCAACAGCGATTTCGCCCCAGATAACCAGACTCTGTTACGATGCAGTCTACTTGAAACAAATTTAACTACAGCAGAGAATCGTCAAGAGACTATTCTGAAACCCGACTCTCTCGTTCGTACACACACGGGCATACGCTTCATTCATGAGCCAAACACTCCAGCACAAAACAACAACGTATATTGACACATTATTAATGAAATAAGAGCAGCTCAAATGAAAGGAAGCTCACACTGCTATGGGAGAGACGTGCTCTAAACGGCTGCGAAACTCTTATCTGAATTAGGACAGCGATCATCTATCTGTCAAAACCGACACAAAGAACACCAAAAGAACGGGCGTATCTCCTTATAATAATAGTAATAGCAACAATAACAATGATAAAGAGGAGAGCTTGCAGGGTGTAACATGACTGGGGAGAGGCAAGCAATGCCTTAAATGAGTAGTTACATTTTCCCTTGAAAAATGAGTTGTTCTGCCAGAAGAGAAGCCTTCTTCTGCCTCCTCAGCGACGGCCTTATATGTGGAAGCATGTGACATAGTGGCAGCACGTGGCATAGTGGCAGCACGTGGCATAGTGGCAGCACGTGTGTTAGTGGCAGCACGTGTGTTAGTGGCAGCACATAGTCTAGTGGCAGCAGGTGGCGTAGTGGCAGTATGTAGCCTGGTGCCTCTGGGGTTTAGTGCAATTTGTGAGCTAATGAATCTGAGATCTAGTGCAGTTTGTGGCCGGCGTTAAGCGTGGGTGCCCTTGTGAGGTTAGTTTCAGCTTGTTACCCGAGTTCGGGGCTTAGAGGAATGATGACAGCATGCAACCTAGTGACTCTGTGGTTCAGCAGCGTTTGTGGCTGTATATGGTCAAGTGGAGTTAGTGAGACGTGTAACGTAAAATCTTCAGTGGCTCAGTGACATCAATGGCTGTGCACGGCTTGATAACACTTCAAAGACAGAGTCACAGGTCGAGTGACAAGGGTAGGTGGATAGCATTGAGGCTGCTAAGGAAGGAGTGTAGTTGTCATAGAATGTGTGATATTTGCGTGCTTTGTCTGCGAGGGTGTGAGAGAGCAGCCAACGCTGCCAACAGAAGTCTGTAGGAGTGGCTAACGAAAATGTGCAAAAGTGGCCAACAGGCTATAGTGAAAGGGGCAAACGGAAATGTGTGGGCGTGGGTAACGAGAGTATACGAGTGGTTTAGCAAAAGTGTGTTCAAGTGAGTAAAAACGTAGGTAAGAGTAGCTAACAGGCTAAGGTGAGAGGAACAATGAGGTGTGTGTGCGCGCGCGCGCAAGTGAAAAACGAAGGTGTATGAGAGGCTAACGAGAGTGTACGCGAGTGGCTAGCAGGGTGTTAGTGAGAGTAGGTAACTGGAGGTGAGAGTAGCTCATGAATGTGTGTGTAGGTGCAAGAGAGTAACCACAGGAAAGTGCACCTTCAGGAAGGTGCAAAAAGGCGTAACGGGGTTGTTTGAGTGCTAGCAGAGGAGTGTGACTTATACGAGTGTGTAAGAACAAACATTGGAAGCATGTTAAAGTGGCCAAGAATGTAAAAATGATGAGTGATTTACAAGCGCCTACAAGCCGTTCTCCTTTTAGGAGAGGGTCAAAAACCCCGAAGCAAAAAAACTGTAATTATAATTCATAATTAGTTATGAATCTTTAGAAATGTGTATAAAGTGCAAAGTGAATGTGCATAAAAGATAATGAGACGGGAATAATAGGTGACTATTGTGTAGCGTGTACTATGTGGTACCAGACAGTGAAAAATATATTTAAAAATCCGAAAACAAAATAAAAAAGCATCTAGAATTATATGTCATTTGTGTGGTTGTAAGAGAATGCGATCTACAACTGGAAAAATAAATGCGCTGAGTCAAGTGCCTGTATCATAAATATCATACAGGGTGCTGAGTATGTGTACTTGTATATCGTAAAGGGTGCCAAGTGTGTGTACTTGTACATCATACAGAGTGCTGTGTGCGTATACTCAAATTACACAGCGTTGGGACAAGGATTCGAATTTATTGATGATGGTTTGCAAAAGTGTTGTTCTTGTGGGTATCGCACAGTGTATCAGGTTGTGGTAGTGGAGTGGAGCAGCGGAACAAAAAGTGACGACGCATTGACCATTCATTGTGCTCGATGGTAAGCAAAGTACAGCGTTATCTGCTGTCAAGTGTGTACACACATGTAATGAAGTGCAATGTAAGTCATGCGAGTGAGTAAGCAGTGTAGAGGTGCCCCAAGTAGTGTGAAGTGGGAGGTCAATTGGTGTTTCGTGATTGAAACCGAATGCCCTTTCATTAAAAACTTATAAATATGAATCAAGAAAAAAACAGAAGGAACGATGAAACAAGCCCATGATAACTCTGGATAAAATGCACAAGTTTACCTGAAGAAACTGGATACGCACTACGCACTCTATTTATTCTGAAAATTTACTCGTTGCAAAAATAGTTCTCGTTACTTCTTTTCAAAAGATAATTCGATTAACAGCTTCCTCTTCGGGAGTGGAGCGGCTGGCAAATATATTTTGAAGTGATAATTATAACAAGCAGTATGCCATGGATCTCAGAAGTCAACAGTGGTGACGCAGACTGTTCGTAAATATTAGTGTATACGAATATTTATTTCAAAAATATTTACCATTCATTAGGGGAGCAGAAAAATAACTATCGTATAGAATTTACGTTTGGCGTCCACTGGTTATATATTCTCAAATTCAAAAAGTTCGTTTATCACATGTGTTTCATCAGACTTTTCAGTTCACTGATTTTGTTGCTTTCGAAATGTCTCGAAATCGTTTCATTTGAGCCAACTGCACACGCTGTGACAACATGGAACCATGAGATGGTTATCGCGGTCGCGTTTTTTTTTTAAATTCACCCGATATTTCATCAATTTTCAAAGGAATTCGAACCATTAGTTCACACAGGACATCACAGCAGAGTAACAGATTCCTGTGATCAAAAAATTGTTCATGGACAGTTGATTACGCAAAATTTGAAGCGTGATTAATTTAAACAATTATAGTACGCTATGAGTCTCTCGCTGGTAGCTCGGATTCAAGAAAAGAGCTGCGTGATTGCAATCGATTTAATACGAGTTGAGCATTACTACTTAAGCGTTTCCCCGAGCGCCCTTTCTCAACTGCTAACCTAATTTAAATTCAAGCTTGAAAAACGTGAAGCTTTGCCTAAAACTTTCCGGTTTTTCGAGAGTTAATTACAATTGAGTTACTTCTATTGACTCGCTTCCCCTTAAGGAAAATGTAACATTTATATAAACTAGAGAGGAAAACGTTCCTCTTGTATAGATGTGATATGCAATTTCTATTATTCTACTCACCCAACACAGTTGGAAGGAAAATATGCTAGCGTTACGTCATGAAATACTCGGAGAAAAGGTCGAGCTATGGAGAGAAAAAGAGAAAAATATTCTAGAGTATTAAAGTTTGTCGCTATACAAACGCTCAAGAAATCTAAGTCAACGACACAGATTGGTCTAAAATTGGAAAAAATTCCAACAATCAGTGGCAGAAACTTTATCAAAGCGTACGAGTAGGCAACAGGAAGCATTTCTGATCATTTGGGTTCATTACGTGGAGATCAAGCTTGAGTAAAACTTGCCCTTCATTCACGACCTCTGGGCGGCGCTTCCTATACATTTCTAAGTTCGAGTGAAGTTTGAACTTAAGGTGCCAAAGAACTTCAAGTTCACTGCTTTTGAACCACAACTGCAGTTTCACCGATGCTGGATTTCCTAAAACCTTATTAAATATCGCACCTAGTAAGCACGAAGCTATTTTATTTATTTTAAAATCCTTCAGCACCAACAACTACAGCAGGTAATTCCTAATAGCCGAACACTTTAACATTATCTTAGAGCTTATTATCTCATTTCTGAGAGACTTCTAAAGTCTTCAAATTAAAGAAAAATATCAAAATGAAAGGGAATAGTTTGATGTGCGATATAACAGGCAGTGTCGACGAGTGTTATGTGTAGGTGTTCATGTTTGTTTGGGAGGAAGCACAAAGCTTTCTAGCTTCAATGATGTTCGACGCTGTTGCCGTGAGTGCTGAAGTTTTATGTTCACCAGATTTAGAAATGGAAAAGCTAGCTTGTTTCTTCATGCTTGCCCTGAGGGATGCGTGTTTTCTAGCAGGAGGAGCGAGGTGGAATCGGCCTGAACCTGTGGAGGTAGTGGATTGCTGTTGCTGTGGTTGTTGCTTAGTAGGAGACCGGCGGTCGACACCACCGCCTCCTTCTAAATGATGGTTTAGATTGAACAAGTGGAGAGCCTCGGCGCCATTTCCTAGCAAAATGCAACAAAAAAGTATATGGAGAGGCGTACAAAGAGCTGGTCCTCTACTGTGAGGATACAAGGGCTGCAAAAGCAAAAGACTGTGGGTCCTAAAAAAATCCTCGCTATGCCCAGCTCGAGAAGCAGCACAGAGACAATGGGACAGAGTGACAGCATTGATAGGCAAAAAGGACCGACTCCTCCGGTTGTGATTTCATGTGACAACTTCTAAGACAGACTCAGTCTTCGGTTCTTCATCTGTGAAATCAACCATGAATGATTCTGAACTGACTCATTTGCTCTGCATTTCATTCAAAGTTGGCTAGTTGATACATTTATTGAAAAGTACACTAGTTGGTACTTTTTAAATTTATCAAGAAAACTTTCTCGGTATCATCAGTCCTTTTGCTCACAGATGACGAGGCTTTCCTTTGCTGGAAGGATAAGGAGGGAACTTTCATTGAAAGGATAAAAGAAGTGAAAACACAGAGAATTTGAAAAGCAAAGATTCACGCGTTCGAGTTCCTTCTTTATAGTTTAGAAAATAAGTCGTATGATTAAGCTAACAGATCAGCAGGAATATAAACTGAAAAGGCACTGCGAAAATAAAAAATACTGTGAGTGTACTTCAGCTGTGACGAGAAAATACTAAAATGGAACTAGAAGCAATTACGCTTCTTCACCTGTTTACAAACAATGGCAAATCAAATAAAAATCGTACATTTTCATTATAGGGTAAAACAAAATTGATATCATGGCACAGGGATCTTCTTGGCCCCATATCTGTCACGGCTACCACAAAAACTCTGTAGAAGTACATCGATACTTTAGAAAAATGTTGGAAATAGACTTGCAGCACAAAGAGATATGTTTATGAAAGTTATAACATTGGTTCTTAGTAGAAAACAGACACACAAAACGTTAAAGAGTAGTACAATAGCGAGAAAATCATTGTTTGTGTAAAGTTTTCCACGAGTAGTTTTAAATCCGACAGAAATATTAACATGGAAGACAATTCGTTATTCGTAGAGTACCAAATGATTTCTATTGACTCGTGTAGAGAAGAAAGCTAGACTTAACTTAAGTACATTACAATGACATGGAGAGAAAAATCTGCTATAAGGGTTAATGAACTAAGAAGAATCTTAAAACAACAGCCTTTGCTAAAATTAGAATGAAATATTTTGGGCTTGGATGGTGTCAAATCCAGCTATTAGCGCAAGCTCTATAAAAAGCGAGAATTTAAGTTTAATTTGATAAGCCTGAAAAATGGTTCATAGAAACGGTTTTTTATTACCTTTCAGGCACTGCAAACATCTGTCACTGAACAGTGTGTGCTTATCAGTTAATTGCACCTCTTATGACAGACAGTCCTCTTCCTATACTTTTAGCTCAATCATCTCTATTACTTTATTCTAAAAAAATATAAAAATCTCATAAGAAATAGAATTGCACTTTTAAATGTATGCACTGGATGGTCATGCACATAAATTCTTCTTTCACGAAAAACGTTTTACGTAGTTTCAAAAACTTGATTTTTTTGTCAGTTCCACTTGAAAAGGAGGAAATGGCAAGTCTATTTCGAGTCACTCAACTAACATGCCACTCTTTGTTAAGAATAATCTAAAAATTAAACGATTTTTTCGAAATTTCGTGAAGATATTATAATCGCGTTAATTCCAAAATCTAAGCACATTAAAGTATCAAGATTCCTTTCTACAATTTAAAAAAAAATTCCTCGGGAGACTGTGACTGAGGTTTTGAGTGGAATCACATTCTTCGGTTTGTCTCGCTAAAAAATCTCTACACATCGAGTTATGAAGATAATCAAAGATAGCGCCAAATGAAATAAAATAAAATGGGAGTACCAGTAGGATTGATTAACCTCCCCTTGGACGCATTTTTATGGTTAAAGTAGCAATGGATTATAACTAAAGTAATTGTAATATTAACAATCAAACTGATATTGAAGTGACACCCTAATGTCTGCCTAGGGCCACGACTGAAGTCTTGACCAGTTCATGCACTTCTTGAACCTCACAAATAGAATAAACAAATGAAAAGGGAGAAATACCGCGGCTCCAGTTTCACGTAACATTTCTTTAGAGAACATTCACCTTCCCCTCCCTCCCTATGAATGTGAATAGCAAAACTAGTAATTAGAGCAGAACTAGTAATTGAAGGAAAACTATGAAATGGTGCAATACTTGGAAATGGAACAAAACTAGGAAATTATATTAATAGGATCTTACCAGCTGCCTTACGGCGGAATTCTTAAAGTATTAAGCAAATCTTTGAAGCTCTGCCAAGAGAAGTGAGAGTATAACAATTGTGAGTTGTTCATTTACACTAGCACAAACCCTCCATGATGCCAGCATAACAGCTGCTGGCCCGAGGCTGTCAACGTAAGACTGAGCGGCGCATTCCTCCCTCGAAAATTTACCTTCTTGCCTTTAGCAAGAGTAGAATAATCTCCAAATGAAGTAGTGAAAAGTCATCTGTTCCACATGAAGCTATTTACAGACGTTTTGTCTAGGAGCCATCGCTTTGAGAGGCCTTGACAATATTTGCACTCATGCACACTCAGAAGTATGAAACACTCAAAAAAATGTTTATCATCGGAAGTATTGAAGTATATTTGTTTACTTGATGAAGAGTGTGCGTACCAAAGAATTAGAAAATAAGGTTTCTATGTAATCAAAAAGTAAGGCAAGGATTTTAAAGATGGGCGTGCGGCTGTTTTTTGTTGTCATTTTTAAAACATCAACAAAGAGAAAAATGGCAAATTGATTAGTGAAGTATTCTGGTGCAGTGCTGGCTACAGCGTCGTTTTTCATATATTCTTTCTAATTGAATTGGTTTTCTTAAGGCGCTAGCCAGAATAAACTCAAAACCGCAGCGCTTTAAGGGAGCGCCGAATTGAAGGAAGCTTACCCATTTTGGGTCCTGGCCCTCTGTTCATCGCATTGGGGCCCTGGCTGCGCTTAGCTCCAGGCGGTGCTGGGCCCATTCTAATGTGTTCGGCTGGGCCAATTCTCCTTCGCTTCTTGGGCAACTTGGCTCTGGCTTGCGTGTGACTGTAGTACATGGCGAAATTCGAGACGATGACAGGCACCGGCAACGCGATGGTGAGCACGCCGGCCAGGGCGCAGAGGGCACCCACAAACATGCCCACGTACGTCTTGGGCACCATGTCTCCGTAACCCACAGTAGTCATGGTCACCAACGCCCACCAAAGACCCAGGGGAATGCTGTTAAAGTCATTGTGTGGGTTGGCTTGTATTCTCTCTGCGTAGTACACTAACGATGCGAATATCACAATGCCCAAGACAAGAAAGAAAACCAATAAAGTTAACTCTTTCGCAGAGGCTCTGAAGGTCTGGATAAGAATCTTGAGGCCAGAAGAGTGGCGCGTCAGCTTGAATAACCTCATAATCCTGATTATAGAGAAAAATTCTAATATATCTGCATTCTCCAGATGCGAAGCAAATTCTTGCAGACAAATGTCCACGTAGAAGCTGACGGTGGCGATAAAGTCGATCATGTTTGTCGACGCCTTTAGAAAAGCGAACTTATTGGGAGCGGATATGAATCTTATGAATATTTCAAATGTAAACCATGTGTTACAGATACATTCGATGTAGAAGAAGGCTTGGTGGGCTTTAGTGGCAGTTTTATCAAGCGTCCACGCAGTTGTGTTGTCTGCAAGTTGGACTGTTCTGTTACTTATTTCAGGGACGCGCATGTTTGGATGCGTTTTTAGGCAGAAGGAGAGGATGGACACGCAGATGAAGAACACTGAGATGATCCCGATCACCTGAAGTACAAAATTTCATTAGTGCAAACGCTCTCAAAAGAATAAATCAAAAGGTTCAAAATGTCAACAAAAACGTTAGTACAGCAACAAAATCAAACTATTGAAAAGGACGACAGTTGCAGTGTAGGTTTATAAAATACTGAATGTTTTATAATATTTGAGTATCAACTACAAAGAACTCAGTATAAAGTGTGAAAAAATTATGCAAACGATGAAAGTATAGAAAAAATCATAGCAACAAAGAAAAAAATAAAATTTGATAACTTTGTTACTTTTAGAAAATTAAGTAAAAGATACGATGCTGAGCGCAAAGGAAGGCTGAACAGATGCAACACCTGAGAAGGACTACACGCAATAACAGCGTTGTCTTTCCATGGAGCTCATCCGAAACTATTTAGTTTTATTGAATGGAAAGAGCGTCGTTTTTGCTTACAATGAGGTGGCTTGTTCAAAAATATTTACTTTTATTTGAGAAAAGTAACGTTCACATTACAAAACATTTCTAAAGACTTAGCAAACGAAAACCTGCCTATGCTCTCCGTGTAGCATCAATGATAAAGTTCATAAGTTTAAAATAACGTTACAAACAAACAGTTAGTTATTCATTTGTCAAAACTGCCTCGTGTCTAAATTAATTATTTAATTCAACAAACCTAGAGAAACCGTTCAAATATTTTACTAACTTGAAACTTTCAAGATACTCCTCTACATACTCAGGAACGTTCGCCCTGATTAATGAATTAAAATAATCCTGATTATATGAAGTTGTTAACGTTATCCATATAATCGTTATCCAAAACTAAACAAAATGGAAATGACTGAACGAGTTTTTTACCTCTGATAATGGAATGAAGTTCGGCCACTTCGTTTCGTCTCTTTCATTCGGATGTCAGATGATTTAACAGCTAAAATTGTTTTTTTTCATGCACTCTACAAGCTCAGTCCATTCAGAGCGAGTAAAATGTAAAATGTACAAATAAATAGTTAAGATAAACTTTAATTAGGTATTGTATACACATTGCAAAAGGACCTGCAATATGTATACTGTAAAATGACCTGAAAAAGCAAATACCTTGGCAGATCGAGAGGAGTAAGGCTCGTCAAATAGAGACCATAGTTTAGGCTTCACTTTCTGCCACCAAGACAAGTTGCCCGAGTGGAAGTCCTCCTCGAATCCAAACTTTCTAGCGACTTCCTCGTCGTTTGGCTTGTCTATGTCCAGGTCGAGCCTGTCGAGCACGGCAAGCGTCTCTTGAGTGTCGCGATGCTGCACACAAATAATCACAGTTCAGTCTTGTTTCTTTTTATTTATAGGTCAATGCATCACTTTATCCTTCCTTAAAAGAAAGCTATCAATGGATACTATAGATCAATGCACCACTTGATCATCATAAGAGACTAGTGTGTGTGCCCGCTAAAAATAACGGGTTTTAGTTATCATGCATTTGAAGGAAGAATTTGACCCTTTCGATCCTGTTGGGACATAAATGTCCCAAAAGAGATCAAAAGGCGGATCGAAAGGGTTAAAGCAACAGATTCTCAGACCTTACCAGAAAGTCTACAGATTTAACTCCAACAGTTAAGAATCTATATACCTGAAAGCCTACGGACTTACCTACCCGTGTTTAAAGGAGATTCCTACTGTAATAACATAGGAGAAATTACGCGCATACAAAAAATATATACATTTATTTAGTTAAGGACACACCCGGCGTTTTATTATATAGTGCTGATAAATGAACAAATTAAAACTAAAAACTCATTTTTAGGGTTCATAAAGCATCTCGTAGAGGTGCATGCACATAGAACGTATGTTAAGGCAAGCATTTCGTGGCTCACTTGCAAATTATCGAAACTTGTTTCAACTCACAACTTCAAAATAAATTTTGGAGTCAATTGATTACAGATACGTGAGGTGGAAACGGCATATTAGATGGCCCTTATTTATCACTTATTGTTAAATAAAGTTTTTAATTAATGAAATACGAGACAATATCGGTGTGGTAAATTAATTTCATACTTCCGACCACAGTTTATTCTTGAACTGAAGGCCATCGAACTGTAGCAGTGTAGGTGATCCATGATACCTCCTGCAGACAACACTCACAGCAGTGTAGGTCATTCTTGATACCTCCTGCAGACACTATGTATAAGACTCACAGCAGTGTAGGTGATCCATGATACCTCCTGCAGACACTACAACACTCACAGCAGCGCAGGTCATCCATGATACCTCCTGCAGACAACACTCACAGCAGTGTAGGTCATCCATGATACCTCCTGCAGACACTATAAGACTCACAGCAGTGTAGGTGATCCATGATACCTCCTGCAGACAACACTCACAGCAGTGTAGGTCATTCTTGATACCTCCTGCAGACACTATAAGACTCACAGCAGTGTAGGTGATCCATGATACCTCCTGCAGACACTACAACACTCACAGCAGTGTAGGTCATCCATGATACCTCCTGCAGACACTACAACACTCACAGCAGCGCAGGTCATTCATGATACCTCCTGCAGACACTACAAGACTCACAGTAGTGTAGGTCATTCATGATACCTCCTGCAGACACTACAACACTCACAGCAGGGTAGGTCATCCATGATACCTCCTGCAGACACTACAAGACTCACAGTAGTGTAGGTCATCCATGATACCTCCTGCAG
>VCRD01000060.1:579267-594403 GCA_006783055.1 Trinorchestia longiramus
TTCAGCATTTCCTGTTAATTGAAGAGCACAAGGATGGAATTAAGGCCCACGCTTTTTGATTGCACGGACGTGGTCAAATAGATAAAACCAACACCGCCCAGACCTGAGTCAGAAATGTAAAGCCTGGAGAAGTTTCATTCCTGGGTTGTGTTGTTTTGTGTGCCAAGAATTTGTGACATTTGGTGTTGCAGTTCCAGGGTAAATGATTCAAAATACTCCGCCATGGAAAATATTTCAAGAGTAAATAAAACAAAATTTGTCTAGTAGTTTAACTTCGTTTCATACTCCGAAAACATGAGGCACATAACATACAGAGCGATATTACTCGGCACAACTAATTTCTTTCCACATCTACTGAACACATTTCAATGAAAGTAATTAGCTCGACCTAACAGTTCGTCATCAGTTGCGATTTTCCGCCTACAGAAAAAAGTTACGCATCGACACTACTTTTAATTTTCCGAGTCTATTAACGTTACATAAATATCTCTGCTGAAATGATGAAAATTTTTGGCCCGTAAGCAATTCCGAAATAGATTGAAGGAAAGGGAAGTTGAGCAGACGCGTTTCTCGCGAATGTGCCGGTGCTGGCAAGCAAAAGTGTTCTAACAAAATCGGCTGTGGAATTAGTCAGGATATTGCGCCGGACACTCAGGCCAGCACCGCCACAGTGCCCCTGGAGACAGCCTCGTCAGGAGATAAACACCGGCGCTCAGACTGCGTCATGAGAGCGCTTACGCTCCTCAATATCTGCAGTAAAGCTCACAGTAAATCCTGCAGTAACACACGCACTACAGCCGGTAATAGTCTGTAGTAACGCCTGCAGTACAGCCTATAATAGTCTGTAGTAACGCCTGCAGTACAGCTTGTAGTACAGCCTGCAATACAAACTGTAGTAACGTCTGCAGTACAACCTATAGTAACGCCTGCAGTGCAGGCTGTAGTACAGTCTAGTGCAGCCTGTAGTAACGTCTGCAGTAAAGTATGTAGTACAGCCTGTAATACAGCCTGCAGTACAGCTTACAGAAGTTGGCGCATAGCAGCGCTTAGGGTTCTGAATATCAACAGTAAAGCTGGTTTTTGGTGTACACAGAGGCCGGTCTGGTACATAGGAGCGCTAAGGCTTATGAATGTCTCGAGTGGAGCAGGTAATTTGCTTACAGAAACTGGTCTGAGACAGAAAAGTAATAAAACTATAAAAATGATGCTCTAAACTAATGACCATCCACTTATCAATTACTAAAAAGTACTTAAGCGTATAGTTGGCTAAAACATGACTTGCACTTGAATCCACAGAAGCTGAGAACCACTGGTTCTATCATGAATTATGCGTTATGTAAATCTTGACAGTTGCGCGACAATTATTTACTGACTGCAGGAAGAACGAATCTTCACTGTCCAGCTTAACACGTTTGTTGCGATGCGACCCACCGGTGGGTCACTTAGGTTAGGTTCTGTAATTTTTTCAGATCCTTCTAGTGACTATGCGTACAAAGTGAAGTTTTACACCAATCAGGCAATCGCAACAAACGTGTTAATAACCGCTGATGGCATCAGCTGCTTAATATCAGGTCTGCTTACTGGCTGAATTTCACGGTTTTCTATGGGAAACAAAGAAACAATTTTATCCGTTATGTTTCTACGTTAAAAATTTTCAAGAGAAATATGGAAGATGAGTTCTTTGAAATTTTATTTTGCTTTACTCTACGGATACTGTAAGCGATACTCGCCTGTCTAAAATACTGTACACAGTTCTTTGACTGAAAATTTGAAAATTATACAACTGCAGATGCAACAATACATCTCAATTCACTGATTATATTATCCATATACTTCGAATTAAATATTTCCTTGTAGTTCTCTTTGAGAATTCAAACTGCACAAAGAGATGATTTTTCGTACATTCAAAGAAATAGACAAAGTGCATCCTGTCATGAAATACAACACACTTAGACTCAGTCTTCCTGAATGCCAAACCTGCTCATTTGTCTTACTTTTCCAGCGTAGAGAATGAACACCCTATGAGCTGGAGGAACACAGGCGTACAGTGGCCACTGATGGGCCTTCGTAAATTAACCTACTAAAGGCAACCTACAAATTTAGCATTTAAAGATTAAGTACAAAGCAGCTGCAGCCCATAGGAAAGTTTTACATGCAAGGAAAGCTTTGTCAAATTATAATTAAGTTAATTTATGAGTAAACTAGTACTATACTTGAATATTTTTTATTTCTAGCTCAAGCTACTGATACAACTCCAGCATTTCTTTAACTAAATTTGCGAATCGTTGAAATATACTAAAAATTTCCCTAACAAGAATTCTTCAAGTCCGTTATGCATCGGTATAATGGGTTTACGTTTTACGTTTTATTAAAGAAATGTAGTCAAATTCAACCAATTATAAAAGCCCAGCTGGTGAACTTTCCAAAAATCCAAGATAGCCGCACCCATGCAGCATAATGGCTTCCCTCCCCCCGTCCTATTAAAAAGGCAGCTGATGATCCAAGCCTATCTCTTCGGCTCATTTCCGTCGGTGGGAGGATGCGCTTTACCTAGTGACCTCCAGCACCACCAGCACCACAATTGAGTGGCAACCAGATGATATCTAGCACCATCATGAACCATACTCATATATATACATATATGTATATATATACAAATATATATATATACACATCTTTCATGTCTTGCAACTGCTGGATGCCTCCTACGTATGTACATCGCTGACCAACACAAAGCGGACTGCCGAAGGTCATCGCGTGATGATCACGGCCATTACACGTGTAGCTGCGTGTGTTCTGTGACATGTGAACATCACGTCTATCATCCAGAAGTTTACAGTACATGTTTCTAGATTTACAGTATACGATACAGTTCCGTCAGTAAGAGGGTATAATTTGCATTAACAGATGAAGAAAGATCATCAATCATATGACACCAAGATCCCTTTCTTGCTGTGTTGTTTCAATAAGTACTCGTATATCATTCATCGTGTGTAAGAAATAGAGGTTAATACCAACAAAGAGTATTCCTGAACATTTATCAATGTTGAAATTCATTTGCCTGGTTTCTGTCTAATGTAGTAAAGGATTGAGGCCTGATTGAATAGTTACTTTATTTACACTGCTTACACTATTATTAGCCCTCCATACCATAACATTAGATATATAACGAAGCAGTGAGATGATCAACACCCAACTCCACACGCGCATCCTCTACCTCTTTCTAGCTCAGGTATTGTGTGTAACTTATTTCCCATCAAAGGGGAGGACCGAAGACGCCTCATCAACGGTGGCAGGAGGCGCTCCATCAAAGATAGAGTCCATTAATGGACACAAGATGGGAAGCTTCATCAAAGGACACAAGAAGGGAAGCTTCATCAAAGGACACAAGAAGGGAAGCTTCATCAAAGGACACAAGAAGGGAAGCTTCATCAAAGGACACAAGAAGGGAAGCTTCATCAAAGGACACAAGAAGGGAAGCTTCATCAAAGGACACAAGAAAGGAACTTCATCAAAGGACAAGAAAGGAAGCTTCATCAAAGGACACATGAAAGGAAGCTTCATCAAAGGGACAGGGTGAGGGGGAAGGGTCTCCATCAAAGGGACAGGGCGAGGGGAAGGGTCTCCATCAAAGGGACAGGGCGGTGGCCTCCATCAAAGAGACAGGGTGGGTGTGTCTCCATCAAAATGGGCAAGGAAAATCTCCATCAAAAGCGAAAGGAATCATCGGACTGACAGAGCTGCCATTGAGCTCTTGCTCGTCTGGCTTCAAAAGGCCGCCCACACCTGATTAAGCCTTCCTAGGTACTTGGCAGGTAACCTGGCAAATGCTTGGCAGGTATCTGGCAGGTAATTTACTTGAAACCTAACAAGTAGTCTGCTTGAAGTAAAAAAATCATATCTATATGTAACGTAGAGCAAGCAAAGGAGATATCGTCCAACATTCTGGCTTCGGTACGAGAGCTAAATTACAAGAAAAACATACAAATTACTTAACCATTTAGTTTTGAAAAAAGTGATAAATAATTAATGCACTCAAGTTCGGAACAGAGGACACGGACAAATGGGAACACTGAATAAAGGTACGATCAGACTCATACACAAGCATTATGTATGCTTTCATTAGTAAATCTTTGAGATCATTAGCTTACAAGGCATGGTAAAACGTAAATATAGTAATTACAATATTCATAAACTATTCTTACCTGTACATCCGAGCATATGTAATGTCACCTTTCAATATTCAACACCAGAAACCGAATCACCATGAACAGTAACTATAAAGACCACACACACAAAAGCTTCGAGTACTTCGAACAAGCTTTACTGTACTTTGCTTTTCCAGGTTTTTTTCTTAGTATAATTTCTCAATAAATCGAACAGTAGCACAAATCAGAGACTTAGCATCGCCTCTTTAGCCCATTAATGACGAGAACTATTTAATAGATGTTCACTTGATGTGGTTTCAAAGCCAAATGAACATGGTGTAACCGACATTTAAGAACCAAACATGTTCAGAAAATGTACAAGCTTTGTATTGAACCAATTAACCCACTAAAATCGATACATGATAACGCAGTTAAATTATTCATGCATTATTTTCCCCTGGTTTCAAATGGAACCGCTCGTCATTAATGGGTTAGTGAAAGCCAGCTAGCAAGCACCGGTCTCGAGCTGCTCGTTCATACCGTGTACATTCCTACAGTGACGGCTGTCAAGCAACTGACTAGATCTTCTTAGTCACACCAAATGCTTAAAAGTACGTGGAAGTATTTATAAGTATTTAAAAAGTATTTAGTAGGATTTAGGAAGTATTTAAAAGTCGTTATAACATATTTAAAAGTATTTAAAAGCATTTAGGAAGTGTTTAAAAGGATTTAGGAAGTATTCAGAAGTATTTAGGAAGTATTCAGAAGCAAAGCTAGGTCTGCAAACACAATTTTAATAATAATATTTTCAGTTGAATTTAATAGTTATTAAAATTATTTTTATATTAATAACTGCTAACAAAATTAGAGTTGAGCATTAATGAAAGTAAAAAATTATTGGCTCCGCATTAACATTATCAAAAACATTGTTCTGGTACTTTAATGAACATTGGAAATAATTGCTCGACACTTATTGCTTAATCGAATGAATGCAACGAACTGGAATATTAGAGCAAAATTCTTAAAATGTAAAAATTGAGCACAGTCGATGCTAACTCACAAACTTTAATATCACACACTTTCAAGATGAACAGTTTTGCATTATATGTATTCAGTTCGCACGATAAGTGCAGGCCAAATCCAAAAATGTCTATGAACTATAATTGATCGGGAATTTATTTCTCAAACCAAATATTTTCAATGAACCTTAGCGCTATCACGAAAGCTAATTATTACGCTCTATGAATTGTCAAATGACGACTAATTAGAAATCATATAATCAGCTCACTATAAATAAATGACTATGATTTACTAAGGATTTATATGTATAAATCATACTTTGTGCTTGTCTAGAAGTTAATCTGAAGTACTAAACTGTCGTCGTGTATTCCGACTATTATTACTTTACAATGAACTTAGACTTCATTTGTAAGTCAAAAAAGAGCCATGCTGTCTCAGTTACTCAAACGAGTGTGCATACACCTTCATCATAGCGTACTATTTTTTCAAACATTCGTATTCTTTTTCCTATTAATCGCTGTTACAAAACTTTAGATGTTCGTTAAAATAAACTCCCACGTCATTTCTCCTCTAATTTCATTTTTAAATTCTTATTACTTTTGAGCTTATCAGCTTGTATCTGTACCTCACATAGCACCTTGTGCTGGTAAATGCTAGTTCCCCAGCCGATTGCCAATTAGCTAGCTCTTCAGTTGAGTAATTGATACTAGTCTCAAAGGACTGGTTGCTCCTCAGTGCTAACATCTGCCAATGAAATCATCAGGGAAGTTCAAACGATGATACAAAATTTGCATTTCTTCAACACTTATATAAAATCATAAAATGAGTTCACGAGATCATGCAGTTTTTTTATAGTTTTATTATCCGTGCGTATAGAATCATCACATGAGTCCACACGATGATGCACAATTTGTATTGGTTCATCATAAATATAAAATCATCAGATGAATCTACGAAATAATGCCAAAATTTTTTTCTGCATCATTCATGAGAGCGATCAGAGTAATATTTGCGAAAATTTGAAATATTGTTTCGGATGAAGATGAGCCTGTGACCTATGTACTGCACATTGTTTTAATCCATGTGGATTCTTTTTATAGAAGAAATCACTCGTGTGGTTCATTTATTGAGTGACATCTCACTCATAACCTGCATGGTAAAATTAAATGGCACTAATGGTTCGATTTAAAAATTCCGCCGATATGACAAGACTAAATTCATTGAATGGTAAACTATGTCTCTAGGCAGGAATACATCATGTGTAAGTCCTTTAATTTTTCAAAGAAAAATTATATCTCGTAAACAAATCGTACTTAACTTGTTTAATTTCCCTAATTTGTAGACGTCTCACGCAAGTGAGAAAGTTGAAATTGTAAAATGTGTTATTTTTATGCCTCATTACAATAAATTTATTCTCCAAATAGGCCTACAACGAACATATATCTAGCATGGCTGTACTGTGGAGATCGTAATGCACAGAAAACGCAGGTCATGCCGGCAACTCTGTACATTAGATAGACAATTTCACTCAATTCCAACGCTCAACCTTTTCTTCACTAATTATAAATAGTGGAGAGCTTAGAGCGAGCCAACAAAAGCGCCTGAGAAGAAAGAACAAGGTTGTGCGCTCTGTCATTGTGTTTTTTGAGCGACGCTTTTAAAATCAAGAGTGCTCATCTGTCAATGAACACTCAATTCGACCACTCAATTGGTCTTGAGTGACGAGTGGCTGGTGCTTGTCACTAACGAGGTTCAGGCATAGATCAACACTTAAGGCATCACTGAAAGCATCACTAAAGGCATCACTGATAAACTTCCGATAGAAGCATTTCATTACACATCGAAATCGGCGATGGATTTTGTGAAATTCAAAAATATAAAGCATATCGTTTGAAAACTGAATACGAACAATGTAGTGTTTTCTAAATTAATTATTGTGCTGGGAATTTTGTGCTCCCATCAAGTAAACTAGTCAACTGCCAACACACATGTGGTACACCTGGCAAGTAACTAGCCAACTGAGCCTCCTAGTATTAGTAGTTCATAGAACAGTAAACCAAATCAACGTTTATCAACTGCCAGCGAGTGGTCCCTACAACAACTGATCAAATTAACAACGCATAACAGCCCGTTGATGACGCCTCAGTAATTCTCTGAAGACTCTGAAGAACAAAGAGCGCCGCAATTTAAACACATAATCAAGGCAAGCCTTCATGGCTGAAAGGTCTCAGAGCCCCAAATCATGCTCAACCTCTGCCCGGCCCAAACATTCGACCGCCCGAAGCCTTTGATCACGGGAAAAGCAGGTCAGCACTTACCTTGTTACTGGCATACTTCAAAACTTCTTTAACTAATTTGTTCATCGTCGCTTCTTAATTGCATAGTTTTTTGAACGCTTTCTAGGTAAATTCCTATATCATTAGTTTGTGAGAACTTTCTCAGTCTATTTCCTACTTGAACTTGTTCGCTGTTTTATACTCCTTTATTTCATCAATCCCGTTTATCAAATTTTAACCCGACGGAAATTTTGTTTGGAGACTTCGACCGAGCATTCTTGACACAAATACAGAAATAGCTTCAGTTCTTGAGATATTTACGCATGAAAATTTTATTCAAGTCGATTTATTACATTCTATTCACTTCCTTCTCAAAATTGTTTTGCTTAAAGAACTCTATATGGTGACATTGTAACAGCAGCATTCCTCCAAAAAAAACTGGTCTCGAGAGAATTTTATTCTGGCCAATTCTGCGAACGACTGTTGCAGTGTCCGCTCAGCATGTTCAGCTTACTATCAGCTCAATAGAAGATGCAAGCTCTCGGACCGTAAGCGGATATGCCGAGCTGACTATCGGATCACTAGCGTACCGACATCGCGAGTTGTCCTTCGCTAGCGCGATAAGCAGAGTCTCAATACCGTCGTCCTTTCTTCAGTTACAAAGGGGTTTTGGGCCGAAAACTTCGACGGAACGGCAAACTTGAGTTGTTGCTGCTGCAAACGTTAGTGAGTGATGGTTGTTGCATGATGTAGGTGTAGGGAGTGATGATTGCTACATGACAAAACTGTAATGAATGATGGTTTCTGCATGATGTAGGTGGGATAAGTGATGGTTGCTACATACTGAAGAGATACTTTTCATTATCTCGCTAAACGTCTTATAAATTAAGAAGACAGTGAGGCAAAGATCTGCAATAAGATAGAGGAGTAGTGTCTGTAAGGGGCTTTTCTTGTCTGTGGAATTGGTCCGATAGTTACTTGGGTAGAAAAAATCCTATTAAATTTAGCCCAACTGACGCAATAAACTACGTTTCTAGCACGTCAATCAATGTACTTTTGAGGTATAAGGACTAGTTTCAGAGAATTACTTTCAGAAGAGCATGTGGTCTGTTGAAGCAACTTGAGCACATCATAGTGTAGTACTTGAGGCCAAGTTTTGAACTGCAACTGTTACTGTTGCTGAGCAGCGAGAAGCGTCCACGATAACTCTATACTTTTAAAGCATGTCATCCGATGCAAGGCATGATGATCGCTAGTCCACGTGGGGACTGCTAATTATGTGCTGCAAGAACCTAGTGAGTGCTAGTTCCTGCTTACTGTAAACTTATACATAATCAGTTGCTAATTTGTGAAATGCAAGGAAGTTACGACTCCAACGCTTAAAAACCAATCAATGAATCAATGACTGTGTAAAACTACGAAGAGAGAGTCATAATAATTAGGAAAACCTGCCATGAATTCGCTAGACCATACCCTGTGTTTCCCACGAAGCCCAAATCGCCAAAGCTCCGTGGAGTCAAGTCGATTAAAACCTCTGTGTATTATCAGAATAAAATCAAAACATTACCTGGAGGTTCACTGGGACAGGGCAGTGGCGGATATCAGGATTTTTATCGAGGATTACTAGCGAGCACGCAAATGACTTCAAAAACGATAAGGCGAGCCTCGGCGCTGAAAATCGTTGCATTTTTTTCCAAATTTGACTCAAAACTGATAATGAACGTCGATGTTTGATAATATCATTAACACACGCAGACAAATTTAAGTTATACAACACATGCAGCGGCAGCGGGGCTGTGAGCATATTATCGTGTGCTGTGTATTTGAAATACAGTTGTTCAGTTATTGCTAAATTATACAGTTGCTGCTAAGCTGCGCTCGAGTATTTTACCTCACAGCTGTGTACAGCTGTTCTTCCTTGCTTTCCCTCTTGATATCAGTTAGTGTGACGAGACTTCACTGTTGAGAGACTTCACTGTTGAGAGACTTCACTGTTGAGAGACGTCACTGTTGAGAGACTTCACTGTTGAGAGACTTCACTGTTGACAGACTTCACTGTTGACAGACTTCACTGTTGAGAAACTTCACAGCCGTGAGACTTCACTGCTATGAGACTTCACTGCCGTGAGACTTCACTGCCGTGAGACTTCACTGCTATGAGACTTCACTGCTGTGAGACTTCACTGCTGTGAGACCTCACTGCTGTGAGACTTCACTGCTATGAGACTTCACTGCTGTGAGACTTCACTGCTATGAGACTTCACTGCTGTGAGACTTCACTGCTGTGAGACTTCACTGCTATGAGACTTCACTGCTGTGAGACTTCACTGCACACAGACGCCCCTGCTGGCAGATGCAATTGTAAGCAATCACAGCTGCAGGAAGACTTCACTACATCTGTAAGCAGACGCAGCTGCAGGCAAACGCAGCTGCAGGCAGATGCAGCTGCAAGCAGATGCAGCTGCAAGCAGATGCAGCTGCAAGCAGATGCAGCTGCAGGCAGATGCAGCTGTGAGGCCACAGCAGTAAAGCGATTACGAGAAGGCTAGTGTTACTTAATGGAATTTTAATCACTTCACTTACAGCTGTAGCAGCCTGTGCAGCATGGCACCGTGCTGCTTGCAGGGCACCGTGCTGCTTGCAGGGCACCGTGCTGCTTGCAGGGCACCGTGCTGCTTGCATGGCACCGTGCTGCTTGCATGATACCGTGCTGCTTGCATGGCACCGTGCTGCTTGCATGGCACCGTGCTGCTTGCATGGCACCGTGCTGCTGCTGGGACAGTTTTCATCAATTGATGATACACAATGGGCCGTAACGTTTTATAGAAATGTACATTAGTAAGATTTGAGATCAATGAAAAACTAGATCAAAGAATCATTTGGTCTTGAAGGACATACGCCACACTCCAAGTGTCATCATTGC
The DNA here is from genome assembly GCA_006783055.1 of Trinorchestia longiramus. Lineage (NCBI taxonomy): Eukaryota > Metazoa > Arthropoda > Malacostraca > Amphipoda > Talitridae > Trinorchestia > Trinorchestia longiramus. The sequence goes on from VCRD01000060.1 coordinate 589,635, forward strand.
CTTTAAATTCTTTTAATTCAAAAGTCTTTGATATTATTTATTTCTCTCTGCAACACTTTCTAAAGATAATGGTCTCTAAATGTAACATCTTACAATTTAATTTTCTCTCAATCCAACTATCCCGCAATCGAATAATATTTTAATCAGACGGTCTCACAATCCGTCATTCTCTCAAACAATAAATCAAACAAGCAAAATTCTTTATTCCCTGAAAGTTATCAGACACAATTTCAATGAAACAGTAAACAGACCTGCATCAAAAGTTCTCTAGTTTTTCAGAATATAATGGAAATGTTGTTTCCGATTATGCCACATTGAAATGAGGCGTCTATCGCAAGAGACATTTTATAATATCTTCAATAAAAAAACGTACTTTTATTTAAAGAGCCTTCCCCCTGCAATCAATCACGTATCCCAACATATAAGCGCTGCTCATCTCCAATGATATCCAAATGTTAAAAGAGCCTCAGCCCCATTCTCCAAAATAGAATTAAAATAACCCAGAACTAATCCTGCAGATTTAAAAATTGGTCTCTGTATTTCAAGCGAGTCCATAAGATGAGGACGTCGAAGTGCGCCTCTCAGCTAATGAGGTTCTTCTCAAAACTTTGTAGTTTTATTTACGCTCTCTGGAAGGATCTGAGAATGAGTCCAGGTGGACACATCCCCAAAGATTATGACGTTATTTCCATCCTCCAGGTCTTCCCGACAATTAATTCGGCTCGTAATCGACCATCAGCTTCGACTGTGAGCGCTGCTGTCAATGCGGATTCGTTTTTACAGTTAAATATTTAAGATCAGTACAGTCTTTGAGATCATAGGATTCTTCGTGTGATCTCTTCATGCATTATCACGTGGATAATTTGGACCTTTTGTATGCATGTAGACTCATTATTAAGATTTAAACTTGGCCCTTCATGATAGAACATTCCTTCTTATGAGCGCTCTTTTCTAATTCAGAGAATTATTGTAGCAGCGGAGAAGCGAGCCATCTTTTGAAGGTGCCCTGCGCTATGCAGATGGACCTGTTGATTAAAATCGTGATAGTTCCATCAGATGTGATAGTTTCATCAAATGTGATGGAATGTCTTGTAAATCTACAAATTTTTAATGTAGTTTCTGCTGTCTTAATTGACCCAAAAAATTATGAACAGGGTTGCTCTCACTATTCAAACTTAAATCACTGCTTTTCATTCACATTTATGCGAAATCCTTATATACTGAAAGAAACTAGTTCCACAATCAATATCGTTATTATTACGCAAATATGGTATTTAAGCTTTTAAGTCTGTGGGAACGCTGGCAGGTTCGGTTTGTGAAGCATGAAAAGAATTCGACCTGCTTGCACTACACAAAACATAAATGCAAACGCAAACTGACTTCGGTAGAGCATTGAGAATCTCTTACCTAAGCCACAGTTTTCCTTTGAAGAGAATACAGAATAAAAATGAATAAAGTATGGCAACAAGAACAAGTAAAGTGGTTCATTCTTGAGTTGCTACACAAAACCCATGTTGTCGAAAGTTAAAGCAGCAATCACACACAGGCATCCCAATCATTCACAGGCACTTGAAACACATGCATGTACTTCAATCCCTCAAATATAAGAGTATGGAAGAATAGGAGGTAGAGTTACAGTTCTACTCACCATCATCTATTTTGATACAATTATTATCTGCAAATGGATGGGGCGAGCTAGTGTCACATCAGGTCTTTTCCAACCTTTAAAAATCATTTTTCAGCCTCCATTTTTAATGATGAAATGAATCTGTCATTCTAGACGGATTGGCTCAACGAAATGAATACATAAAATTAAAAAGCCTTTGAGGAGATCCAAATTTCCATGAGCTCTCAAACGTCACCATACGTTTCATCCAATTCTGGTACTCTAATTTCATCATTTTGAATCAATATTCAACCGAGCTTTCGTTTTCTTTGGTGCCTGAGACTGCTCGAGCTCTTCAGTTTTTCTATTCACTGGAGCATTTTTATTCGTTTAGTTGACTGAATTTTGAGGTCCCTCTTGAGGCTCAGTCCCAATATTTACACACTCAGACGCTGCCTCACACAACACTTGAGTAAGCCCTCAACCTGACTCAAATGCTCGGACCCACTGAGCACGACCTGCCAGCCTGCAGCACGACCTGCCAGCCTGCAGCACGACCTGCCAGCCTGCAGTACGACTTGGGGGACTGAACCACGACCCTGCCGGTCTGTAGCACAACCTGCCGGCCTACTGCACGACCTGCAGGCCTGCTGCACGACCTGCTGGCCTGCTGCACAACCTGCCGGCCTGCTGCACGACCTGCGAACGAAACCTAGTCCTCCAGTACCACTACAAAACTTCAGTAGTTAGTCGTTAGTAAGAACTACTTGACCATTAAGGTCAGTAAGTGCAGTATGGTGGCAGTAAGTAAGTAAGTAATGGCAGTAACTGCGGTCTAAATTAACATCCAGTTCAGTGTGATGTGAGTACTTCTCCCTAACAAAGTGCAGTTATATTATGCTCTTGACTGTATTACATATTGAGGTAGAAGTTTTGGAAAAAGCATTGGTATAGAAACAGGTTCACGTGCAGCTATTTTGTATATAGGAGCGCAGGTATAGGTACTCTACTTGTATAGTAGATTTGTATGCCGGTACGAGTACAGGTGTGTGTGTAGGTGCGTGTACAGATACATATTCAGGCACGAGTATAGAACGTACATAGACAGGTAAATATATAGCAAGTATATCGACAGGTAAGTGTATAGTAGGTACATAGATAAATGTATAGTACGTACATAGATAGGTAAGTGTACATATAGCAGGTACATTGACAGGTAATTGTTTAGTACGTTCATTCAAATCTTTTTTCTGTTAAACCAGAAAAGACTTCCAATCCTACAATACCTATGCCTTCTTTAAATTAGTGATTTTTTATATGACCATGGCTTTGAAATGCTCAATATTCAGGCAGCCTTAAAAACGTCATCTCTTTATATGCACGTAAAATAGCCTAAGGTCTGTCACAGACACCCATTCTCTGGCATGCATGAGTAAACTGAATTAAACTCAAAAATCTCTCACAACCGTCAGAAAAACTCCAAACCCGAGTTCAAGAAAATTCGAGTAAACAAAAAATTATTTTCAAATACTAAAGAGTAAACAGAGGAACCATAGCTAAGCTTGGGCAAACTTGCGTGGGCCTAAGCAAACTCAAACGAAATTCAGTAAAACGGCCCTGGTTTGGGTAAACTCGGTCAAGCACCAAGAAGGATATCGTCTTACTTCTGCAGGCGTAGCACAAACTTACTCAAATTCAAACAGCACACACGTCGTAGATTTGAAGCAAACATGCTCAAACACCGCAGCACGAACGACACAGATGTAGCACTCACAGACTCAAACATTGCAGTACAAACAGCAGCACACACCTACTCAAACACCACAAAATAGCAGACGATGTAGACCAAACCTACGCAAACATCACAGTTTGCTCAATGGGTAACTTGGCTTTACGCGAGATCGATCTCTGGTTTACACACACGGAATGAAGTTATTAGCATGACATTGATGTCGGAACTTATCTGCGTTCTGGAGCTCGATGATGAGCCACAAACACAAAACTGGCCACTTTATTACTTTGGAAAGTGTCTTATTCTTTTATATATGGCGGTTTCGAGTTGTTTCTTTTGATATGGGTGAGGTACATGTACTATCCTCGTACATATATACAAACACTATCATGCATTGCATTACTCTTGGAGCACTCTGTCTTGAAGTAGATACGAGTATTTCCTGAAGAGAAAGCAAAAAATAAGTTTAACAATCATATATACTTAGGCTAAACATACTTTATCAAATTAAAAGTATGTCGCCAATATGAAACTGAAAGTAGTAAATGACACGAACAAGTAATGATTTAAAAACTATTTTACGTGTACATTTTACAGTTCACTTCCCCGTCTGACCTACTTACACCGACACAGAAGAAAAAGATGCGACTGGAAACCCAGCAGAGCGAGACGCTCGAGTGATGGATGAACGATTAGGTCTGGGGCTGGACAGACGGGGAAGGGAGATTAGGTCTGGGGCTGGACAGACGGGGAAGGGAGATGGGGAAAAGCTGTTTCCTCATCCCCAGTCACGGACGCTGCATCCCAACCACAGACGGGAATGGGATAACAGTGTCTCGTTTGACTTTGACTGGATTTTAGGGATTTTGTGGACTTGATATTTTGTTTAAGAATAGTAATTTCGCATCACAAATTTAGAGCGTGCAGGAATCCCCATAGTCAGTATTTAGTATAAAATATTGTCGTCGAGGTCGCAGGTGTCATTCAGAGTTATTTTTCAGTGATTTTGTCTATGGAGGATTACAGACATATGGTACATGTGGTTCTTGTTCATTGTTTTTGTGCTTATAAATAAAAATAAACTTAGCTGATTATAAACACTTTCTTGAACGTAGTTGTTTGAGTTGAGTGGTGTAGCACTAATACTAATTACTGCAGCTGGAGTGTAACGTCAATACCCCAATAAAGAAATAACTGCTGTTGGATTGTAACATCAATACTCCAGTAAAGAAATAACTGCCGTTGGACTGTAACGTCAATACCCCAATAAAGAAATAACTGCTGTTGGATTGTAACATCAATACTCCAGTAAAGAAATAACTGCCGTTGGACTGTAACGTCAATACCCCAATAAAGAAATAACTGCTGTTGGATTGTAACATCAATACTCCAGTAAAGAAGTAACTGCCGTTGGACTGTAACGTCAATACC
>VCRD01000060.1:605625-618778 GCA_006783055.1 Trinorchestia longiramus
TTATTAATAGTTTGTGTATCTTGTCTACGTGATATTAGGTCAACTTGAAAACTTCATTATAATTAACATTTTGATAAGATGGATGCTTGTGTTGAAACTCATCAAAAAGAAACATAAACAAAGTTTAGATCCGTTAGCTTGCAAAATACCTTAATAACTATGCGTATGTGAACAAAAGAAATTAATAAAAGCGTTACTGAACGCATGTAACATGACCTTATCTCGGAATAATTGTGGCCTTACCAGCCAGAATTTGACCCAAAATTACTCTGCATATGCTTTATGGAACCAATCTCAAAATATTCCTTCGTGTAGACCCGAGTTCATCTACACTTAATCCCATAATTACGTTATGTCGACAAACAAAAATGCATCGCATAATTATTTTGCAGAAGCAAACCAAACTTAAAATAACATAATTATTCTGAGCTGGCGAACCAGAATTAATGTCAGAATTATGCAGCTCAGGCAAGCTAAAATGAAAGGTCAAAGAAACACAGCTCGTCGTCGTCCTCATTAGAAACAATGCTCGCTGGAGAGGCAGCCGCTGAGCTCTGCAACAGCAGTCACAACTCGTAGCCTGCTCGCAACTCGTAGTCTGCTCGCAACTCGTAGCCTGCTCGCAACTCGTAGTCTGCTCGCAACTCGTAGTCTGCTCGCAACTCGTAGCTTGCTCGCAACCCGTAGTCTGCTCGCAACTCATAGTCTGCTCGCAACTCCTGCTCGCAACACGTAGCCTGCTCGCAACTCGTAGCCTGCTCGCAACTCGTAGCTTGCTCGCAACTCGTAGTCTGCTCGCAACTCGTAGCCTGCTCGCAACTGGTAGCCTGCTCGCAACTCGTAGCCTGCACAGGTTCTTATCGACCACACTGCACGCTGAAGTAAAATTTCAAAAATGACACAAAAGCTGTAAAGAAACTTGCTCCATAACGAGGTAGCAGCTGGAGTTGGTTTGAGTTCTGTGATGCAGTGGAGCAGCCTAAAGAACACGCGTCCTATAATAATTCACATCTTCATGACCTCAAACAGGAAGGTTTTCTTCAATTAATGTTTCCCTTTCTCTTCATCCTTGTGTTTGTTCCCCTCTCTCTTCTTGTTCAGGTAAATTTTTAACTCTTAAGTCAAAAATTTATCACAAAATTAGTTAGTACAGTTTTTTCAATTAGAATTTTTATCGGCCAGCTACATGAAGTTTTTCTTAAGACATCAGTTTTTCTTAAATTTCCCTGCACCATCTCCCCTGATGCTGTCACTTGCTTTGCTTATACATGATTTTCATCAATATTATGTGCATTTCACTCTTTTCTTTGAACGCATTTCATTCACTTTTTTGAAGTACATTTTACTCTCTTCTTTGAATACATTTTATTCAATTCTTTGAATAAATTTCATTCACTTCTTTATAGGGCTAGGTGCTAATCTCATGTTCCAAAAATCACTTTAATCTGATACCCGACAATCCTGCGATTACTCAATAAAGTAATAACTAATAAATTAAGCCTGATTCGTCAGATTTTTGTTATAGTACTTTGTATCATATACATGTATATTCCAAAATGTCACGCAATTTTCTGATCGGAATTACGAACAAATTGTCCTCATTAGCAGCACCGATTCCAAGTCTTCCAGAATAACTGGAATTCACAAAAAAAAACTTCTTCGAAACCGTCCTCGTTTTTCGAAGGCTTCGGAATTTCTTGCAATCGAACACCGTTTCCTGTTCCGTTCACAGAAGCTGAAGCTGGAAACTCTGACCTGGAATGACAGTTTTCCTGGAGAGTGTAACAACCCCTTCCCCCCTTCCCCTCACCCTCTCTGCGTCTTTCCTTTTCTCCCTCCACTTTTCCCTCCCTCCGCCCAAACAGCTCGGGAAAGAGAGAAGCAAAATACAAGAAGCAATCTTTCCAATAAAAACTATTGGTTTTCGATCGTAATTACATCTGGAATAGATGGGTTACCAGTACCATTTCTGCAAATGCCAAACAAGATAAGAGAAAAACGTACATGACCTTTAGGAATGACTATTGATGAGAAGATTAAAGTGAAAGTTAATGAAATAAAATGTCGTTAATTGAAGCGAGAAAATTGCTGGAAATGCACCCTGCAGCTCCGACCTGAAGAGAAAAGACTGAAATAACAGAAGACAAAGATAGGGGAATAACAGGATATCATATAGAATAAGAATATATGCAGTAGGTGCAATACACATCCATCATTTACTAAAACTTCCAGTTACCATACTTGTACAAATCTAAAACAAAATGAATTTAAAAATCTTCTGTATTTTGTGTGACAAATTCAAAATCAAAATCGTTTTACAAAATTTCATTTACAGAAAAACAGGGTATGAACAATCTATTAATATAAATGTTGAAGTAATATGCCAACGAATTTCTGACACATCAATAAAAGATAACTTTAAACGAAAATAAAGTATAATTGAAATTTCTATAACGACTGACGTGAATAAAACTATCTACAAAATTATAGATAAACCCTAAAGTTGGTCACGTGCAACAGATTCTCCACTCATCGCTTGACGATTACAGAATTTTGAACGTAGTATACGATGTCCATTCCTTAATTATACCATGACGAGTCTAAACAATTGTCAAAACACACAAAAGCATACAGTTGAGCTTTGTAATTGAAGTTTAGGACAGGGGAAAATTTCAATTAAATTAGAAATAGCAATTTCAACCCCTGGTGTCACAATTCGACTCCTCAAGTCTTGTCTGTCAACTGTTGGTCTGCCACATTTTTGGTGCCTGTCTAAAATTTCCGATCGTGTGACCAAAAATATTGTCTGCAAAGTAAAGAGGAGCTCTTGAATGACTCGATGTAAACTTCAAAAAGATTATTAGGCTGCTGGGACAGAGGTTTGAAAGAATACAGTTAGAAACTTACTCACAGATGAAGGGATCCATTGTTAAATACCAAGAAAGACCTATTTGTTGAAGCCTATTCACATTAAGAATCGTTTGAAATTTGTTAATGATCATTTGGAGAAAATAACCAAGTTTTGGAACTCTGTACCATGGGGTGACGAGATGAAATTTGAGTTATATAGCCGGAATAAGGTTAGTCGTTAGTATTTTAGAACTCATCTATTATTCGGAAATATGAAATGTTGAGACGACATTTATTGCGGATAAAACGAAATAAAGTTCCATTATCATCTTATTTTCTGGAGAACGGAAATAAAAATTCAACACGTACGTATACACGCGCAAATAAAATTGTTAAGTACAGTAACACATAAAATGTTCTACTCATACAGGTACACTGACGTAGAGATATAGACACAAAGTGTCACAGTGCACGCACATGTACTCTAACCAACCGTAAGAGAACACAGCGCTGGGCTCACACTCAAGTGTGAGTTCAAGTACACTGCGTGTTAAAATTTTCAAAATAATGAACATCATTTCATTGAATGTAAAGTCAATGTCATTTTGAAACTTGGTATTCCTTTTTAACAAAAGGATTAGCAATTTTTGGGGATCTTCAGCACTTAAAAGGAACTTGAACAATCTTGCAAGGTTGGAAAATTAGAAAAGAAACTCAAGTTATATAGTGACATACACACTCATGCACTGGCGCACAAGATACAACAGCCGGACTAGAGCGATATACTGACGGCGGTCACAACCAATCTTATTACTGAGGATAGTTAGTGTCAGAACAAGGGGAGGTCAAGAGGGACATGGAGAGGTCAAGAGGGACATGGAGAGGTCAAGAGGGACACGGAGAGGTCAAGAGGAACGCGGAGAGGTCAAGAGGGACACGGAGAGGTCAAAAAGGAGACAGAGAGGTGAAAAGGAACACGGAGAGGTCAAGAGGAACACAAAGAGGTCAGGAGGGACACGAGGTCAGGTGAGACACGAGGTCAGGAGGGACACGAGGAGGTCAGGTTAAACACGAGATCAGAAGGGACACGAGGAGGTCAGGTTAAAGACGAGGTCAGGAGGGACACGAGGAGGTCAGGTTAAACACGAGGTCAGGAGGGACATATAACAATCTACTGGAAAAGAGTGTGCTGCCCTCTGTTTGTTCTACGTACTTACTGTACATGTACAGATGCATGCAAGCATACATGTGTGTGCAGGTGTGACTGGTGTACTTGCTTGGCCTACATGGCAAGTGTATGTGCTGTACCTCACAAGTTTACTAAACACACACGACAGGTCTCAGTGATGAATTTTAGGCATGTTCAAAATTTGTAGTACATGTGACCAGCGTAACTCCCTTACAGTGCACATAATTACACGTCTTAAATATGGTACTTAGTACTTATTACACCGGTACTCATTACACCGGTACAGATGACACAGTACTAATACCTAATAAGTAATAAAAATATAATAAGTAATAATACCAAGGATAGATCTCCACGCCTAAACTAATGACCTAACACTGATAACCCACCGCTGATGACTAGGTACTAACATATATACATATAAAATACTTCTATAAGTTTTTCTTACAGTGAATGCTTCCACACAGAAAAATTTCAGAAGCATTATTTTAGTGCGTCCATCACAACTTTGTAACCATGTAATGAATGAAGTGAAATTAAAAAATTCACATGATTAAAATTACCCGCTTATAAACTTCAACAACAGGTATTCACTATTCAATGGCTATTTTAGTGTTATTTTGTGGGGTTATCCATGTTCCTGAAACATTTATTCGAAGAAAATATTCATTTCCGTATCTCATGAGGCGAAACGTTTCTATTAAGTCTGTAGTCTTTATAGCAGTCCTAAAATGTTAAGATACGGCAATGTTTATTTCAATATGCTAAAACAATTTGCAATGGAGATCAAAGTCTCTGAAATAGTCCTTTCGTATATTTTTACGCACGTATAGATTTTTTGTAGACTTCATCAATAGATTCACTATCAAACTGTACATTTTCCCATTAAAAAGTACATATTTTGACGTTTTCATAGATTCTAGTAACCAGTTCTGGCCGATCTGAGATCAACATTATGGCCAATTCATCAATCAATCTTGGCCAGTCTGGTATCCGCATTATAGTCAATTCATCAATCAATCTTGGCCAGTCTGGGATCCGCATTATAGTCAATTCATCAATCAATCTTAGCCAGTCTGGTATAATAGGACACTCCGCATTATAGTCAATTCATCAATCAATCTTGGCCAGTCCGGGATCCGCATTATAGTCAATTCATCAATCAATCTTGGCCAGTCTGGGATCCGCATTATAGTCAATTCATCAATCAATCTTGGCCAGTCTGGGATCCGCATTATAGTCAATTCATGCCTGTTTTAAAGGGCACTCAGTTGACAGCAACGAGCTTCCATCAGCGTTTCTAAGGACATGAGCCGAGGTTGGCGCCCTAGGAGTGCCGGTCATTGCAAGCCCCCCTGCCCTCTAATCAAAGGGAGCGTCGTCCTCTTTCTTTCTCCAGGACTTGAATGCCCCCAATTACAGTTTTATTTTGCTCGCTAATTGTGCGAATTAGAGGAGCACAACGGGGCAGTTCAAACGAGGTGCTCCAAGGAGCCTTTGATGTCGAGGAGGTCATGTCGTCTTGGACTTGGTGAGGCTGTTTTGGACTTGGTGAGGTCATCTTGGACTGGATGAAGGCGTCCTGGACTTGGTGAGGCCGTCCTGGACTTGGTGAGGCCGTCTTGGACTTGGTGAGGGCATCTTGGACTTGGTGAGGCCGTCTCGGACTTGGTAAGCCTGTTTTGGACTTGGCAGGGCCTTCTTGAACTTGGTGAGGCCATCTTGAGCTTGGTGAGACTATTTTGGACTTGGAAAAGCCGTCTTGAGACATTCTGGACTTGGTGAGACCGTCTTAGACTTGGTGAGGCGGAGGTACTCCTAAAGTGATGGAGATTATAATTGGACACTCTACACTTTTGCTTATATCTTTATATATATTGATTGAAATACAATAAATTATTGACCAAAGGTAAGGAATAAAAGAAGAAGCGTACATTCAAATTTTATATTACAGTATAGTTTTTGTACAGTTATTACAAAAATACTCTTCACAGGATCAAAATTTGATGGAAATAATGAAAAGACACCTTGTAAAAAATTACGTCTATCCGAAATATTTCACCTTTGACAGCTAAGAATAGAATCAAAACAACACACTTGTGTTCCCCTAGACTGCAAGTGGACATTGTAATATCTTATAATCCGATTTAAATTGTAAAAAATCTACATTTTCCAGCATGGGAAGAGAAAGTTCTCTCTCGGAATTTGAAAAAGGTCACATAATAGCTCTAAATAGTCAAGGTTGCTTCTAATGCTACGTGAGGCTTCATCTACAGGAAAGAGTTCCAAAAATCTATAAGCGTGTCTAAAGTTGACTGTAACTCCCAGAAGAGTTAGGCAAATTCTCAATACTTCAGAAATTTTTTTGTTTAGGAAGAGGAAAACAAAACCAGAGCTGAAGAAGATACACAAGAAACGACAAGAAGAGTGAGTGAGGGAAAAATTACTATAGAATGCTGACAATTGGGCAAAAATTGTCTTCTCAGACGAAAAGAAGTTCAATTTAGACGGGCCTGATGGTTTTCAATACTATTGGCATGATTTGAGAAAGGATGAGCAGATCTTCAGCAGAAGGCCATTCGGAGGCGAATTACTGATGATTTGAGGAGCTTTTTCAGCAGAAGGTAAGGCGAGTCTGATACAGATGGAGAGAAAACAAACTTCAGTAAAGTACACTGAAGTATTGCAAACAAGTCTCATACCATTTTAAAATAATTTTTACCAGAATACTGCCGTGTTTCAGCAAGACAATACGGCAATCAACACATCAAAACACACAAGAAAGTGGCTTAATGGTCACAATATCTACACTTTGAGTTGGCCAGCTAAGTTGCCAGATCCAAATCCTGTAGAAAACCTATGGGGTATAGTGGCTAGGCAAGTTTACGCCGATGGTAGACGATTTGAAAACAAGCAGGAGCTTTGGTGTGTTGTCCAGGAGTGTTGGGGAAATTTTTTCAAGAAATTCTTAGGGATTTAGCGAAATCAATGAATGATCGTTGTCTAGATGTTTTGTAAGGGAAAGGAAATACTTGTAAATACTAGTCATTTTGATTTTTTTGTCTGCAACATTCATAGTTTCTATGAAAATAATATTTCGGGCACGGTGTCTTATCATTATTTCCATCAAATTTTGTTCCTCTGAAGAGTATTTTTGTAATATTTGTAAAAAACTATACTGTGATATAAAATTAGAACGTACACTTACTTCTTGTTTTATTCCTTATCTATGGTCAAAAATTTATTGTATTTCAATCAATGTTTATAAAGTTATAAGCATAAACGTAGAGTGTCTTATCATTATTTCCACCACTTTAGTACGCTTTGATGTCAAAGAGGACGTGCCTTATTGGACTTAGTGAGGTCGGGGTTGACTTGATGAGGATGTGTAGGACTTGATGAGGCAGAACGGAGCAAACCAAGCGAAGCCTCGATCTAAGATCTGTGAACTTGACTTGCACGCCTCCAGTTAAGAGTGTCAGGTGTGAAAAACCCTGCCGGACACGTTAAGAACTGGACACTTGCCAGGAAGAGCAAAGGAGTTCATCAAGATGTTGTCGCCTGTTCTGGCTGACCTCAAAAAACGTAAGAGAATGCCACGCTGTCAGCGATAAGAGGAACAAGTCTGACCAACAATCGGAGTCGGCGGATGAACTTTTATGCCCAAGAAAGCTGGCCGAAAAATCTTCAAGCGAGCGAGGAAGTTTGTCGGGTTCATTTCATGGAGAAATACTGCACAACTGTTTTATTTTTACTACTGTTATAGCATTCGTGATGCAGTCTATACCTTCGGGTTTATTTGTTGTTAATAGGTAAGCCTGATATTTTTGATGCTCATTTTGTGTCTCCAGATTCAAACAGACAATATCTGCTTAGAAGATAGAGTTCTTTGTAAGCTGAACTTTCAACTTCAATTCAAACTGAAATTCCATGAAATATTTTTACAACCCAAACATTTAAACTTGAATTTGAATGACTTTAAATGGCATATGATTCAAATGAGTACTTGCTGAACTCTCTTTTGCTGGGAATTACTCTCTGAACATTAGAAAAATAATCGTTTATGTAATTTATGCATTGTTCATTACACTTTCCGAGAGAATGAGCCCAATACTTCAACTCTACTTTAAATGGAAAACCTTCAGACATGAGGCGTTCCGACAGGCATCCTGCATCTCTGATATTCATTGAGTAGGCATTTTCTCATAACATAGACATTATATCACACATATTATGCATAATGCAAATACGTATAATGACATGCATAATGCACTATCTTTTGTGCAAAGGTGTAGACATATTAGTTTCGAAGAGTCGCAAGTATCACATCTTCGTTTAACCTAAAACATTCATTAATGCTTAAAACTTGTTATTTTAGCCAAATTTTAACTATTATATTGGTTTTATTTAATGATATTAAGCGGCTCGACCAGAAATATGACAACAATCCAAGATATTAAAATACTTTCGAACATTTAAAATCAATTTCGCGATTCGTGAAATGGTAAAAACAAGCTGCAAGAAAATAACGAAGTTCATGTGTATCGGTAACGAAAAATTGACAATTTGCTTACACTTTCTGAAAACATTCCCATTTAAAAATTACCCAAGTTTTCTCATTCAACTCTTTACAAAAACAACCTCCGTATCCCTAGCCTTGTTTACTGCCATTTCGAAAAATTTAAATACGAAAGTGCATTAAATTTCAGCTTTCGTCAATGCAAATTTTCATGTTGGTCATGGAGAAGCAGCATGAACACTTGGACAAAGTTTGTTTGCGTGCGTTCCTTTGTTAAGAGTCTACAGACGAAACAAACAATAAGAAACAAATGGTTTTATCGACCATTGCTGAGCAAGACTGATATCCTCAAGTCGCCCAATGTGACGGCATGAAAAATGATGCATTCGAAGAAGATTTATGGTCTACCTTTTGTGCACTTTTAACTACTGAAAAGAAACATTAACACCTACGATGCTATTCAGTAATTCTGGGTTACTGGTAGCAACTGTGATGCTATTCAGTAATTCTGAATTACTGGTAGCAACTGTGATGCTATTCAGTAATTCTGGGTTACTGGTAGTAATTGTGATGCTATTCAAATCTCCGAAATTTACCGTAACGACTGTAACATCATTCAACACTTCAGGATTGCTATTTTCAATCCTGATCTGAATTGCTATGTGTGATCGTTGCTCGTATCTACTGTACATTAGTGTTGTTTGTATGTCACTAGAACAGCTTCGTTTCTGCGTTGTGTAAAAACAAACGCATTCAAAAAAACGGAAAATGAAAACCTCATTCACATGCACCAACGTTTATTTAGCCTTTTGTAATTCATAGAAGATTTTGAGAGGCTAGTTTTTTGAACGTAGGTCATGTTTTAGTGCATGATTTTAAAAGCCCGTTTCTGGACGTACTGTTCAAGCCATGTTTTTCTACGTGCTCGTTAAAAAAGCACATTCTTGTACATGCTGCTCGAGGGTACGCACAAAAACGCTCGAGTTCATTCGTACAGGTAGCAAAAATTTCATTTAAGCCGCCAGAGGCGTGGGTTTATCGAGCATGTTTAGCTTTCATGAGGCCGAGGAGCGCCTAAAGTTCTAACTTTAAAGCTTCGCAAAAGAGGCCTGGTCCACCTGGCCTCGTCTATGGCGCTGCAAAAGAACAATAAAAAGTTTTGATGCTGCGTTGCTGCTCCAGTCGATGTGGTTGAAGGCCCAGAGCTGCCACCTCAGCCCACACAGCAAGGGAAGGAAAAGAAAGAGCGCATCGCTTGAAAACATTCGGGGTCTTGAAAAATGATAAGACGAACCCTAAGAATAGAGTTGTGAGGCACAGATGTGAAGTTAACACCAAGGTTTGTGTGACAAACACCACTGTTGAGCTGACAACAAGGTTTGTGTGGCAAACACCACTGGAGAGCTGACACCAAGGTTTGTGTGACAAGCTGAGCGCTGTTGAGCTGACACTAAGGTTCGTGTGACAAACACCACTGTTGAGGTGACACCAAGGTTTGTGTGGCAAACACCACTGTTGAGCTGACACCAAGGTTTGTGTGACAAACACCACTGTTGAGCTGACACTAAGGTTTGTGTGACAAACACCACTGTTGAGCTGACACCAAGGTTTGTGTGACAAGCACCACTGTTGAGCTGACACTAAGGTTTGTGTGACAAGCACCACGGTTGAGGTGACACCAAGGTTTGTGTGACAAGCACCACGGTTGAGCTGACACCAAGGTTTGTGTGACAAGCACCACTGTTGAGGTGACACCAAGGTTTGTGTGGCAAACACCACTGTTGAGCTGACACCAAGGTTTGTGTGACAAACACCACTGTTGAGCTGACACCGAAGGTTTGTGTGACAAACACCACTGTTGAGCTGACACCAAGGTTTGTGTGACAAACACCACTGTTGAGGTGACACCAAGGTTTGTGTGGCAAACGGAGAACTCACACAAATCCTCGTTTAAAGCAAAGACAACTTCTCGCCTGATATTAATCTTTTTTACAGGAAAGACAATGTTTTTACCGACACCAATCTTTGCAGAGTGTAAAGACATGTATAAGCAGGCAGAAGCACACAGTTTTTATCTAAGGACCTGATTTAATACTACGACTTAATTGCAGTGCAATAGAAACTAAGAAGCTTCTGTAAATTCCTAGTTAAAATAATGGCTTTAGAAACGAAAATATGAACAAGACCCAGTCAATGTTAAAGAAACAGAATAGTTTTATTTGCATTTTATAAGAACGATAGAGATTTTTAGTTTTACATGATACTTAACTAAACACTAGAGGAAAATTCCCACGACCACGCGAGTTGTGCGCAAAGTAAGTTAGTGTGAGATGTTTTAAAAAAATTATTTTTATAAAGTTTCGTTAACTATTTAGTACTCAACTGAAGTTCTGCATTTGTATGACCATTCAATACGCGTATTTGATAATAATTACTTTTTACAAATAATCCGATTTAAAATAAACCTATGTAGTGAAATGTTTCAACAATTAAAAGTATATTTTTCTTAATATTGCAGTAGTTTATAATTTTGAGATTGATTAGCCAAATAAATAATGTGGTTTTACATGACCAAACGAAAAACTTCATTATAAACGTACTTTTCAACTCCTACATGGTAGTTACAGTTATAGAGTCCGAGAAATACGCGTATTTTCTTGTCACAGTCAGAAAACCATCACTCATACAGGAATATTTCTTATGCACATGGTAGAAAAATTTGCAGACCATAATTCTCAATACGTTTAAGTGCATGAGATCGATCATGGCACTTCAGCTTACAATCGACCATCGCAGCACGTCAACTTTGAGGAGAGCAGTGACGNTTCTAGCCGCGTCAACCATGTCGGCAGCGGGATTCAAACCCGGGTCTTTCCGCTCGCAAGCAGATTCGCTCACCAGTCGACCAAACTGGTAGTCCTTCCCTCCGAACAAACGCATTAATTTCCCTCCTAAACTAGGCTGGAACTGTTAAGAGAAATATTTTTAAATTATTATCATCGATGAATGAATGAGAATAATTTTACCAAGTTCTTTACAAGCCTCCAAAGTATTTTTCATTGTTTTCGAAGTTAGTTAGGATACTAAAAGCTTGTCATAAATACTAAAATATTGCTTTCAAGTTATCATAATATGTGTATGAATATAGTTCGTATGAATTGTCTTTAAGACACCGAATCTCTTTTCAACAAAGTAAGTTTCAATCACCGTTACACTTGAATGCTTTCTACATTTCCCCCGATTTTATGCAGTGCTCTATAAATCCTTTCACAATACTTGAAACTACCAATTCATTAGTTTTGTTAAATGTTCCGTATTTTGTTTTTCTTCACCAAACATTCAAACTCTATAGAAAATACACTTTTAAATATCTTGCTTCAATGTATTTTACAGTATCAATCAATTGCATCAACAAACAACGAATAGAACACGCTATTTTTGACCTTCAGACTTCTTTGAATATTGTTCGCTAACAAAAATACTTTTCTCAAACACAAAAAACCTCAATACTTATCTAGAGCCTTAAAAACTCAATACTCATGTCAAACCAAAAGACCCTCTATACTTGTCTCAAACCTACAAAAACTTCAATACATATCTCAAACTTCAAAAAATCTCGATTTTTTTTCAAAATACTCTTGGCAGTCCTAAATCTTTTTTTCTAAAAAAATCCTTGTCAGAAAACCTGCTACTTTCCGACAGAAGGAATCCTCACAAACCGCCCCTTTCCCACATTCAACTCCTCTCCAAAGGAACCCTCACAAGTGTCTCCCCTTTCCCATCCAATTCCTCTCCAAAAAAGCCCTCACTTCCCTCTTCCCCACCCAACTCTTCCAAAAGGAAGACCCTCACCTCTCCCCCACCCAACTCTTCCAAAGGGAAGACCCTCACCTCTCCCCCACCCAACTCTTCCTCTCCTCCAGCAAAGACTTTTAATCCCGAGTCTGGACTCTCTCTCTTTGAACGAGTGGGTATTTCAGGAATGTAATGTTCCCGTAGGTGCTCTGAAGATTTTATCTTCGGTTGGACGGCGATATTCGCCCCCGATATACAAGCGAGTTTTGGGCATCTCATAGCCGAATTCTCGCCGCAAAGAATTTCAGCACCGCCTATCTTTCAGGCCCAACGCTCATGTACCGATCATCGTTTTTTTAAATTGCGACGGAATTCTCAATTTTTTCGAGCATTAGCACAAATGCTCCTGAGAGCGTTCTGTTCCGGTGAATTCATAGAGATTATTTCCATCTTCGTTTTTCGTTTCCGCGTATCAGTTCCCGTCCTTAATGGTGCTGGCATCCGTATGCTCAATTTCTTATGTTTTCAGAATATTATTATAACTTCACCCTACCAAATACAATGATTTTATTATTTGTACTTATTATTGACATTATTTTTTACATTAGCGGCTACCACTTTCTCATTCGCACATTTCACGTTAGCATTCACTAAGCCATTCGCATGCCAGTGCCGTAAGTCTACGGACTATAGTCTCCACCCTTCATTATGCTTACTTTGGACGACACAATACGCATTGCTAACAATTATACGTAGTTTTTGAAACTCAGAATCGATTTTTGCTCGGTAACCCGATAGGT
>VCRD01000061.1:0-38905 GCA_006783055.1 Trinorchestia longiramus
AGTTAGGATACAGGATTAGATCAGCAGTTAGGATACAGGATTAGATCAGCAGTTAGGATACAGGATTAGATCAGCAGTTAGGATTGGGTTTGGAGATTCACAACGACAGTTTGCAGGAGAAAATTTTTGAAATTATGTTTCATGACTTTTCTCAGTAATGTGTTTTAAAAATGGCCCCCATGAGTAATACATACGAACACTTTTTTCACTTTGTACCCGGCGGTGATAGAAATTTAAGTCAGGTTTGAGTTTTCAAACAAACCAACGAATGTCAAATATGTAATGAAACAAATACCTGACTCAGAGGGAGAGCTAAATTTACGATTTTATTTATTAGCATGATAGCAGAATTATATGACTTTTACTCTAAAATATATAAATTTGGTAGTCCAAGTGTTCCCTAAATAGAATTGATGAGATAATCCTATAACTAGTTTTGTTGAAGTACTCCTAATACCAGTTATGCTAAAAAATCGAAATACTATACATTTTCTGCTCACTACGCAAACAGTAGTAAAAAAATGTATACAGGTTCAACCCCCGTTGGGTGTTGTGGGGTGAATAGCAGTGTTGAGAGTTGTGGGTGTTGTGGGGTGAATAGCAGTGTTGGGGGCAGTGGGTGTTGTGGNNNNATAGCAGTGTTGAGAGTTGTGGGTGTTGTGGGGTGAATAGCAGTGTTGAGAGTTGTGGGTGTTGTGGGGTGAATAGCAGTGTTGAGAGTTGTGGGTGTTGTGGGGTGAATAGGAGTGTTGGGGGCTGTGGGTGCATGTTCAGCCATAATGTGGATCAAATAAAGATGAAAGCATGACCTCAAGTTCAAGAACTGGTAGTACTAGTAGCGACATCTGAAGCACTTTGCATAAAATGTTATTCAAGTTTTCCTACCATGTTCGGATTTTCAATCAACGTGTACATACTTATCGTCGATTTCATGGTTATTTATATATAAACACAATGACAGATTTTTTAATCCATATAGGA
The DNA here is from genome assembly GCA_006783055.1 of Trinorchestia longiramus. Lineage (NCBI taxonomy): Eukaryota > Metazoa > Arthropoda > Malacostraca > Amphipoda > Talitridae > Trinorchestia > Trinorchestia longiramus. The sequence continues at coordinate 982 of VCRD01000061.1, forward strand.
GTAGACAATTTGAAATAACAGAACTTGTGACAAGTAAAAAAATTATGATAATCTTCTTGCACATATATTTATTTAATGTGACATTTGTTTCGAATTTTTGAAGCATAAATTTTTGTATTTCCTCAATTGTTACTTATTTATTAATTCGAGAAATTTGTTTCAGGTTTAAATGATGTGGAGGAACTGGTTATCTTTTTCTTTGCTCTCGAAAGAATGTAAATTTGAAGAACCTAAGGAAAAGTTTTAGACCAAGCATTTCTGAATATAAAATAGTTTGGTTTCGAACTCAATGGGAGAGAGTCTTTGAGCTGAACTTCTCGTATACTCAATTCATCATCCTGAGATTCCATGTATCCTTCAACCCCACAGCCCTTTGTACCAAAACCGAAATTCACACAAGCCTAACTTCATTTTCCCACCACACCTAAAATATGTCTTTCAATCCAGCATGAATATAATCTAAAAGATGTCCTTTAGCCTAGCATCCCACCTCCATCTTCAACCTTCCAACCTCTAACCCACTCACATCCAACTCCTGAACCTCATCTTCCTTAGTTTCATTTCATGATATAAAATAACTTATCAAAGCAAAAAATTGTCCTCCAAACCAACAGTAATTTACACTAGAGCTACGATATGTTTCCAGCTTCGCTTCATTTTTCCACAGAAAATAAAGCATGTTGCCCAAAGCAACACGATTACCTACTGCAGCTGAAATGTGTCCACCAATCCTTTTATATTTTTCTCCCTGAACTAAGTCCTAAAACAAAAGCTCTGAATAAATCAACACTTTTTATCTCTGTATTTCACTCACATTAGACGAAGTACCATGTGAATCGTACTTCCAGTCAGTGTGGGCATGCTGTATGTGAATCAAGCTATCAGTATGGCATTGTATGTATGTGCATTAAGCAATCAGTATTGCTATTTATGTACATAAAACAGTCAGTATTGTTTTGTATGTGCATCAAACAGTTAGTATTGTTTGCAGCTATGTGCAAGTAGGCGGTTTTTAAAGCACGAATATTTCCATTCATATGAAAAACGATTCTACAACTAAAAATGAAAGGAAATATCAATATGTAAGCGTTAAAAAAAATACACAAGATAACGTAGTTCTTCAGGTAAAACGATTGTTAGAATAACCATACCTATAACTTAGACGACTCGTAATTATTTCAGCCTGATACAAATTTTTATTAACTGAAAACGCCCTCCAAAATTAAAACTTTACTTAGTCATTGCTTTCCAAAATCATGCCTAAGCATCAAATTCATCAGTTGCGCATCCAGGCTATACTTCTTTGCTTACTGTTTTTTTTACTTATTAGATTCGTTCATGAAGTCTCCAGCTGTTTCATAGAGTGCGAATGCTTGAATTAGTAAAGTATGTACATATATCATATTGATAATAATTATTTTTGAGAATTGAGTGGCAAAACATAAGCATCAGTGAGCGATTTTACATATTTTGCTGCTTAACTGTAATTTTAATTGTAACATTAAAGGGACAAAGATTCTATTTGCTCTCTTGATTGTTCTCCAATGCAGTGTTGTTCAGAGCGTGGGTCGCGCGACTATTCAAAGCGGGTCGCCAAATGTAGGATCATACTTTTCTTATTTATGTGATAATGTTATTTCAGAATAAAATACATAATTTGTACGATAAATAATTAACGATAGACCCGATTTCTTTATAAACATTGAATTTTTCAGCTATATTTATATTTTATTCTTTATTTTACTAAAGTTAAAGCGGTTGTACAAAAATAAAATCTCTGAAAGGGGGTCGCAGCGGATAAAAGTTTGAAGACCACTGCTCCAATGCGTGTTAATGACCTACACTCCAATCATCTCTCCAGAAAATTTTAGCTCAAAATTTCTCATTTGTACATAAAACAACAATTACTACCCAACCAACGGTGAGAAACGAAATTCAAAGGTAAGAAACACAATTTTACGTGAATTATAAGCGAAAAAAGGCATTCTCTAACAACAGAACACAACCACAGACTAGCAAATGCAAGCTCAATGTACCGTAATTCAGTGCTATCAAAGCAACAGGATCGCATTTACCATCTTAAAATGCGCTTGCAAAAATTTGGAGCAGAGGCGAGCGGCAAGCTTTATTGAAGTGGCTGCCAGATGGGAAATGCTTATTTAGAGATTCGGTAAAAATTCAGTACCTTTTCTTCCAAAAACGACTGGCCACCCTCATTGAACCCGTAATGTTGGGAGTTAGTAAACACGACTTAAGGAAAATATCAGTAATAGATGATGAGGCTTTGGTCGTAAAGCTCGTACTTTATTCCTTCCCCCGCACGTAAGTACTAGAGTAGAACTCTCTTTCATTTTCAATGCTTGACTTCAGAACCGTGAAAGCGAACTAACTTCTCTGATTTAATATCGCCCCTTTCTTTTCCTAGCCCGTTGTTATTTCGCCTAGTTATTTTGTCGGGCTTACCGGATTTATTACTAGAGTTTACCCGTTGTCCCTTTCATCTCCTAGGTTGCTGTTGGTTTGTCTGGCTTCGCTGATTTAATACGAGGATTTACCCGTTGTTCTTGTCTTTTCCTAGCATGTTGTTATTTGGTCTGGCTTTTTGGATTTATTACTAGAGTTTACCCATTTTTACTTTTGTCGTAGCCTACAGTTAATTCGCCTGGATTCTCTGATTAAATACTAGAGCTAATGCAGCTATTTCCCGGTGTTATAGTGGCTTTAAAATTTTTAAGTGTAGGAGTTAGAGAAGGTGTGGCTACCTGCTGAAATATTCTTATTCACCCAGGCCCAAATTCAATTGTTTGAACATTGCATTGCAAACCGCAAGCACTATTTTACGGGAGCAAAATGCTCGTTCAACGTAGAATTCGTGTATGGCCTTGTCTACGTTTTTGAATGTACTTTTAGGCAATGTGCTAAATTATTTTAGAAGCTGTTTGTGAAAGCAATTTGTATTAACTCATAAACATGTGAGAAATTATAATTTGCGAAATATTTAAAGCAAAAAGATAATTGCTCTGAATTTGTGATGGCTCGTATTAATTTCTTTGATTGCTTAATATCAATTTTGAATATGGGAAACGACTTACCTTGGTTTCGAGCTAAATCCAATTATCTGAGAAGCATGCAGTCTGGAATACAAACTAGACAATCGTTCATTTAATTAGGCTCGTGATTACCATAATACAAACAAAATTGAAGAGCGCAAGGAAAAAAAAACATTTGTACGGACACAAACTTTCAGCTAAACACGATGAAAGCATAATTTGAATGACGCAATACCTAAAAAAGAGTATTTATTATCATTCACTAGCGCTTTGATGAACGGGGCTTCCATTCATTTCTTCCACTTTGTGGCATGAGATACATGGGTGCCAATATGAAGAACTGTTCAACAATGCTTGTGTTGGAACTCAGAAATTTTTGTGAAATTAATGCAAGGCGGTTTTGCTTTCTCCTCTCCCAGTTCGAAGACCTTTTCCATGTATTGCACAAATTGCTTACCACATTCTTTTACTTTGAACCAGAGAAAAAATGTTTGCTTAAAACTAGGATTCACAGAATTAATGGCTAGGCCTTATTAAGGACAAATGAAAAACACCATCAGATGGGAAAAATAGAGCAATGCATTTGCATGTTTGCATAAAAGAAACTTGCTGTTAACTACAACCTTCTAGTATAGCGTAATTACATAGTCAATTGTATCAACGCAGCTGAAAGCAATTTTTAACTGAACTAGTGTCTTTAACGTAAAATCTATACAGTGAACAGAGCACACATGGTACTCTCTTACAATTCTTTAATTTTTTTTGTGGATGATTTCCCTTGAGACTAAATGGTGCATAACTTTCTTTGAGATCACGTTCAATCTTTGAGGATAAATTCATTAGTTTGTATCATTACACATGAATCAAACACTTCTACTATGCTAAAGAGATTTAAACTTTTGTGATCTATGTGAAATTTGAACTATTCCGCAATTTCTAAAGTCTCTGTACTATTTGTGATTCCTCTGTGTTACTTCTGTACAAATATAAATGTAATTCTTTCCCATAGACTGCATGATAATTTTTAGAGAATTGAATAATTTTTAATAGTCTACTAAAAAAGTGAAAATCGAATAACTTTGTGAATAGACATACCGTGAATAATTTTTCAATTTGACATTGAACAACTAAACGAGAATTACGTACCACAAATCAGAGTATACATCCTAAAGAGAACCTCACAACAGATATTGAAAACGAGAATTAAATAGTGCAAAGGATGTTAAGCTCGGTTCAGCCTGCAAGTCTTTAACATGAGATTACAACAACATGGGAGATTGGCGTTTCTGTTATACTAGCCCTAAATTGTCAGCCTTCTTTGAAAAACCATGACCGGTTTATGGGCTGGCCAGATTCTACCACTGCATAAGGTCACCGCTTGAATAAGTGAAGGATTTCCATTTGTAAAGCTTGGTCTCTTGGGTCACCCTCAAGCCTTACTAGCAACGTTAAAATGGGATAACAATTTCGAACACAATTGAAACTACAGTGCATTTTGAGTATAAATATAAAAATTATGTCTCGACCCTGTGTTGTGATTGCCTGGTTGGGTTCGTTCATTCTTCACACTCTTTACACTCACCCTTACTCCGAGTTGGTTGTTAAAGAATGTAGGTGAAAATATCGCACACTATTATGTATTTAAGTACACTCAAATCGAAGAGACGACTGGAAGGTGAGGGCTGTGCAGGATGAAATACAAATGGATCACAATACACTTCTGTAACCTTGGTCTCCGAGGCGTGTTGAATCCAAGTGAAATGAAGCTGTCCCACTTGATTTTAATAATTCAGTAATAAACTGAAGTAACAGTGACTTCGTAGTTATAGAGTGCAGTTAATTCAGCAATGAATGAGGTTTTATTTTTTAATAATATGTCAGATAAAGTACCATTTGTTACGAGGCTATGATATTTCTTTAACAATTTCTACTCCCTAATAATATAGCAGACAGAAGCAATCTCGTTTGGAGGGCTATAAGGTTTGAATCGATGGACCGACTCGTAATGTAAAATTCTAATCGAGAATTTTGAAATGACTTTGAAAGTTGCTTTCATTCAAGCCCCTTCTTGATATTTTATTCATGCTTACGAACATGCCCCTGTAATATACGCATTCTGAACTTCATTTAAACGACATGAAGAATTCTATGTCTTATAAAGAGAAAATTATACTGATTTGTCATCATTCATGCAGATTTAGTTATCACAGTTTGATTTGATTACAATGCAGCTGCGTGAATCATCAGGCTACAAACTCGTACTGACAGGCGTTTTGAGATTGTCAACAGACCCCAAGAATTAAATTGTCAAACTAGAACTGCAAGGGTGATCGAAATTTTCAACATGGCACTAGGTTTGAATTATCAAACTCGCACTTCATGGAAGATTGTGTGAGTCAACAGAACACAGGGATTACATTAAAGAATTAAAATGAAAGATTGAGGATTGAATTGCAAAATTAGATATCTCTCTATCTATCCCTCTCTATATCTCTCTCTATCCGTGTGTACTCGTCCCATTTCTTCCTATCTATTACTGAAGAAAAGTTATTGAACTTGAATTGACATGGGTATACATGTACTGTAAGCATTGTATTGTGGATACCAAAGGTGCCGGATTATTATAAAATACGCCTTTTTCCCGTTATTAGCCTTCTTTTTTGACACGGCCATTTATCGGTAGACAAGATACAGAATGGAAGTTCTGCATATTTTCATCAAAAATATTCAGGTTCTGATAGTACCACGGGTGAAATAAAATGTAGTTTATTTATAGATCTTTAATTTAATCACTTTTAAACCGTGGAATTTCTACGAATTCCTACTCGACCATGTTCATGGTAGATAAGATACAGAATGAAAGTTTTGTATAATTCTTGAAAAATGTTCATTTAAAACACAATAATTCGTCGTAAATCTTTAGTAGGTTCGTTTCTAGATAGTCAAATATAAACCGTAGAATTTTCACGGATACTATCTAGGATTTAATCAGAGGATTGATTATTGACTTGAAGGATGGAGAATTGAATTTGGGCCAATATCAACAGCCAGCTAGTGGTGCCATGTCTGTGTCAGCTGCTCCCAGTCCCTCTACCTTCGACTTCCTCAGTCTCCTTGTGAAGTGTTGAGTTCCTTCCTGAAGTTACGAGCGAAGTTTGCATACAGGTACGTAACTGCCTCAGCTTCCAGTGTTGGTTACGTGATGGTACCTGGAATCGTTGAAGATGGATGTTCCTACGCATCAGTCTGCGTTTATTGGTCTGTTTAGTTGTGCACGTTATTTTTGGTGCCTCTTTAACTGAATATTAATGTTACTCTATTAATGGAATTTTATTTTTTGATGAAAATAGAAAAGCATTTGACTCTAACGTTGCAAAAACGTCAAGAAGTATTCATGTGTTTGATAATATCGAGAACATCTGGATTGTGCTATTTAGGTATATACGTTACAAAAATATTTTATTAATGATATTAAGTCACATTGGGCTGAAAGGTAAATCTGTGATGATGTCTAAATAATTTTTAGGAGCAACGGTTGACCATTTAAGTAATTCTACTCCGAGACGAGAAAATAATGGGTCAAAAATGACAGAAAATACCACGAATAACGTCATAGCTAGAAGCAGCACGAACACAAGTAGTACGAGTACAACCAGTAGTACGAGTACAACAAGTGGTACAATTATAACAAGTAGTATGAGTACAACAAGTAGTACGAGTACAACGAGTAGTACGAGCGCAGCAAGTAGTACGATTACAACGAGTATAACGAGTAGTACAAGTACAACAAGTAGTACGAGTACAAGTACAACGATCATTTCTCTGCTGCACTATAATAAAATATTGTTTATTAATACGTACCTCACGTCACGAACTTCCTCTGATATAATAGACATTGGGTATTACTATTATTACTTTGTTCATACCATAACTTGTTTATACTATATCATATACTAGAAGCCCCTCAGGTGAAAATGTTCGTATTTTTTACTGAATTTTTTCGATTGGCCTGCCTGTGAACTCAGGCTTTGCGAAGGAGTTTCCACATTGAAGGATGTGCCTTTGGTATCCACAATACAATGCTTACAATACATGTATACCCTACCGAATTTCCTCCTATCGAAATCCTTAAGAGCGTCACAGAGAAACGGACCAAGCAAGTAAGCAAGCAACAAACTGTGTATTATTATATAGGGCTAGACAGTTCCCGTGGAAGTTCCACGGTTTAGATTTTACTGATTTGAAATTATTATAGAGATGAAGGCATTAAATATTTACGACGAATTATCGTATTTAAATGAATACTCTTCATTAATATATACAGAGTTTCCATTCTGTATCTTATTTATCGATAACATGGCCCAAATAGTACCCGTTAAAATTCCTTGATTTAAAAGTGATAAAATACAGGATCTATAAAAATAGCCATTTTTCAGTTTTACCCGTGGTATTATCAGAATCTGAATATTTTTCATGATTGTGTACAGAACTTCCATTTTTTATTTTATCTACAGATAACATGGCCGTGTAAGAAACATGGCCGTGGAAAAATAACATGGCGTGTTATTATAGTCATCTGGCGCCTTTGGTATCCACAATACAATGCTCGTAATACATGTACTGTATACCCTACCGAATATCCTTCAATCTAATTCGGACCAAGCTTGCAAGCAAGCAAGGAACAAACTGTATATTATTATATAGGGGAACTAGTAGTCCAACGCGTGAAAATTCACGTGTTTCTCAATTATTTCGTTTTTTGATTCGCCAGCGCAAGCGGGCTTTGCGATGGAGTTTCCCCGTTGAACGATATGTCTTTGGTATCCACAATACAAATTTTACAAAACATACCGAATTTCTCTTATCTAAATCCTTAAGAGCGTGACGGAGAGACGGACCAAGCAAGCAAGCAAGCAAGCAAAGCAAGCAACAAACTGTGTATTATTATATAGTGAAATTGTTTAATTGTGCTTACCTGTCGCCAGAACTTCGTTAGTGGTACAACTGATCTTTAGCTTCACTTTGCTATGAAACTGTACACGGGGTCATTCATATCATCCATCCGTAAATAAGGAATTTCGTCAACCAATATATCAGATTTCTAACATCTGTCGTGCCTTTAATTTATGGAGACATCCCCGCCTTTAAAATATGGAGATCACATTGCAAGACACGGCAATCCGTCACCACGCGAAGGTAGGGCAGACAGGAAGGCTGTCAAATTGCTGAAGGGCTTCAAAGTAACCGAAGTGTTATAAAATAAAGCAAAGTGTGATAAAATAAAGTAATCTTAATGTGATAATGTAACGTAATCTTAGTGTGATACAGTACAGTAATCTTAATGTGATAAAATAAGTAAAGTGTGAGAAAATAAAGTAATCTTAGTATGATAAAACAAGGTAATCGCAGCATGATAAAATACAGCCGTATTAGTGTAGTATGACAAAGTAATCCGAATGCCATGTAACAAAGTAATTCTGGTACTATTACTACTACCATAGTGTTCCCTCTGGTCGGAAACAACTGGTGAACAGTCAACAACAATAATTAATTTTCCGGAAAACACTCGGGAGATAACCTTTTTATCTTTGTTTTTTGTACTTTTTTAAGCCATGATGTATAACGATGAAAGTATAATATATCAGTTAAATTTTCATACTCTTTTATACCCTCGTCTCAACTAGGATACTACTTAAATTTCGCATGAATTACTTATATCGTTATTAAAATAACAGATACAAGATAGATAATTTTTAAGGACGCAGGTAACAACAATCCGATAATATTAATAGCAATCTATCATGCATAGCTGATATTTCCGCGTTAGAATTGGTCAATTTCTAGAGAAACTCATACGTAGGATTAAAAGAAGAGCCAACGTGATGACAAAAAGTTATTTCTATCTATAACAGTATTTCGAATGCACCTTTTCACTCACTGCTTCGAACTGTATTTCCTGTAGCATTTTGGACAGTTTCTTATGAATGGAGTGCGCAGAACACCACCGGAAATTCAGCCCTGTCTCTATTTGCTAAGTGCTCTTTTGATTTCTTGCATATCGACACCCTTATGCGCTCAGTCACCAGATCGACGGGATTGCCAATGGCACGCTGCTATTTTTGAATCTTTCTTTTGAATATCGTCATCACATTCTGTATTTGATTCGCCCCCACCTCTGTTGAAGTGTTTCTGTTTCATATTGGCGGAATGTTGCACTGCAAGGTGGTGCGTTGTCAATTCTATCGGAATAATGTTCACGTTGTAATGGAAATTTATCACATTGGGTATTCAGGGTCAAAAAATGTGAAATCTGCTAAACTATCAGAAAATTTTGCTTTTTAATTTTGAGCAATTGTTGTTACAATATTAGTTCAAACTCAGCACAATTCTAAACATATTTTTCAGAATTGAACTTCTGCTATATAAATTATTACCAGCACGTCTTCTTTACGCAGCAACCAAACAATGTGTCTAAATGATTACTGTCTTATGAATTAACCCATTTATATATGCTAAATATTCGAAAAAATCTTTCAAGTGTCATGCTTCAACCACATAATGCACCTTGAAATAATTGAGCTTGAGAAATTGCTCACAACCTATCTAAAGATTCTTTAAATTCGTAGCGGCTAAACTATTTTAAAACAAGGAAAGAAAAATATTCGAGGGTAATTTTAAAGTTGCTATTGAGAAATCCTTTTTCTGAACTTCAGTTTATTGTTTCAGTAATTGAACACTGGAGTTCCAAAAACGGGTAAGAAAATATTAATTTAGGATTTACTTTGTGTGCTTTGATGTGCGCTAAAGCAATTGGATCGTATACTGCAAGTTCAACAACAAAGTTCGTGCTTTAAATTTTCTTCGAACAAGCAATACCAAATCTAAGTCGAGAAAGATCAAAGATAGCCTGGAAAAAATATGGAAGCACTTTTTTACCAGCTTTTAAAAAATACTGAAACCACTTCTTACAATTTAAAATAAGACACTCTTTTTTCCTCAAGAAATTACTTTTTGCATTTTTTCGCAGGTTTCGTGGTTCGTTTACATCCAGACGTCTTGTAATGTACACAATTGATGTATAAATCGTAGTGGAAGTTTTGTCTCTTTTGGGTGAGCTGTACACACACGTTATAATGAAATTATACCTGATTTTATTTCACTTTTTCAACTGTAAACAGTTTTTTAACTTTCAACTAACCAAATATTTACTGAATTTTCTGATCAAATGTCAAACTCATGGAAATATTGAGACTTCATTTGTTTATTGCAGGTCTTTGAATGTCAACATTAGAATAGTTTTTTGAAATCTCTTCCTATAATGTTGTCCTCATGAGTAGTATATACGCTAACTCTTTGGTTGTTAAACGTAAACATCATAAAAAGTAATCCATGTTGCTGTTTTTATTAATGGTATGCACGCTGACAACCTGCTTTTTGAATGTGAACATCAGAATAAATTTTCGGGACCTTTATTTTTATACAAGTAGCAAGTACTTCCGCAGATTTTTTACACGTATGGCATCTATTTTTTAGAGCCCAAACGTCTACAAAGATCTACCATCATTCTCTTATTATTAGTCATGTACTTTTGATTATCAACTTATGTAATGAACAAACCTAAGCAATGAACTATGCCAACATTTGATTTTTCACACTTAGAATACGAACCTTATTAGTTTAAGCGAAAATTGAATTTATGAGAAAATTAATTGATTTGGCTGTTCTTCATTTCAATCATATGTACTTAATATGAAAGTCATCACCGAAGTGCATAGAAAAAGTACTATTACAAAAATGTGCTGTATTTGCACCTAGCCAATCAGTTGTTACATACATAACCAAAACCTGCCTGGTGGAGGCCTAATTGATGTTATGCAAATCTCAACAACATTACTGACAGAAGATATGATAATCTTTTGCAAAACTTTACATCGACACAAGCACTTCAATTTGGACTGCAGTGTAAGCCTCAACGTATTGCAAATGTCTCCGTCGCAGCGAGATTATTTTATGCCTCTTCTGTTCAGAAAGAATTATTGAGGGCAGGACACATCTCCCGGAGCTGCATTGAATAGAGCCAATAATTCCAACGTCTTCGTCTCTATCCAAAATCCCGTTGGGATTCAAAGCGCCACTGAGGCGGCATACCGATGAAGCGAAGGTCGCAATTTCGACTTTAAAAGCCAGATTCTTGGAGGTGCTGGGATTTGTGCCAAAGGTTGTGATGTGCTTGCAACTGTGGATGTAATTTACTCTCTTTTTATCACTAAATAACATTGGATGTTTGTAGATGTTTACATGTAGAAATTACTAAGCATTGGGAACGAGTCCTAACGAAACGTTTCAAGTCTCCATAGGTGTTTAATTAAAAAAATATACTAGAAGCAAAGAACAATTATCGTGAACAATTTTTTTTATCGAGTGGTAGAAACGACAATATTTGTTAACTATTTCATGAGACAGCAACGACTAATGTCCAACCGAAGGAACTCAATTTACTGCCGATGAACGAGATTCAGCTTTTTTTTGCTATTACATGCAAAGGTATGAGTAAAATGAATATGCATAAGTATGTGTAGAGTTCCTGAAGTGTTTCATACTACTTCACTTATGCTACTTTAAAGGAAAGTCAAAAATCTACCTCCACGGTGACATCTAGCTTTCAACAGTCGGTCGTATGTGTACATTTTATGAATTTACTCGAGATTTTCAAGCAATTGAACTCTGGCATGCCGGATCAACCATGCACCCAGGCTTCGTACATGTAAAACCTGGCATGACTACTCCAACCTAAGGTTTGGACGCATCCACTAACTCTAGTATGCATGACTTTGACTAAGGCTTTGACACATCTATTCAGTCAACCAGGAGAAATTTTACCAGGAAGTTTAGAGCAACAGATTTTTTCGTGCACCAGTGACGTTTAAAGGTTTCGAAATAACGCTATTCATCTCTGCCAGACCGCAGCTACAAACACAACTCTGGAAACATGTTTACTCGCATACTAGGAGCTCCAAGCAGACAATTTATTTTCATTTAAACTAAGAATGAGCGTGAATGCAAAGCAGCAACAGTTTTAAATTCTGAAATAATCTTAAGCATTTGATTTCATATTCACCGAGCAAGAAGTTGTATTAACAATGATCAGTGTCTGACACACACTATGGTGTCTCATGGAGACGCGGTGGTGTCTCCATGAGAGTACAGTTCCGTCTTAAAATAAACTGATTTATACCTGTATTATCAGTTCAAGTTACCTTCAAGGAACCAGACTTTTTCATGACAAATGAAGATTGAACAAAATCCTTTTAGTCATAGAAAAAATACTCATACACGTATAAGAGACGTGTTTTTGTAGATGAAAAACAGATCGTAGGATTTATACTTTCATTATTTCTTTGTAAAATGAACCTATTCATACTTGACTTACCTCAATTTTATTTCTTTGATGCATGGAGTCTTTCAGATAAATGAAGATGAATCGGATTCTCAATAGACAAAAGACTAAAAACATTCATTCAAACAAAGCCTTTTGGTGGATGAAAAACTGAGCTTTGGCTTAATATAAAACAATTACTTCCCTGTCTCTTTCGTCTCCTGAACAAGGGAAGTTAATAAGATGAAAGCTTCTGCTATTCTGTGGGACTGAGACAGAGATTTGTTGAAAAGGTGGTCCATTCGAGAGCAGGGACTGGTAATAGACTTGAAGATCATATCAGAGTTCAGGACAAATTTGAATTTTGGAAATTTTCATTCAGAAGCGAAAAATTTTTTGAATTTCTCGAGAGATAAATTTCTAGATGGTTCTTGAACGAAGTTTTTTCTTTATTTCTTGAAAGATATTTCCTTTGTATTTCTTGCAAGAAATTTTCTATATGTATCTTGAAATCAATATCATGGATATTTTTTGAAAGAAATTTTATTTAGATTATGTAAACAAAATTTCCGTGGTGTTAACATGTTAATAGTATAACGCCATTGTTAGGTATTTCAAGAATTAGGTTATTTCTTTTCTACAGAAGTAATCGATATTTGGTGACGAAAAATAAACTGCTAACATCTGTAAAAAACAGGCAGTTTTAAAATGTTCTTGAAATAAATTTATTTACTTAATATACAACATAACAGATAACATGGACAGTGTGGTTATAACAGATATTCGTTGTTGGTTGTGCAAAAGCTGGAGTGATGCTGTTATATAAAGCTGTTATTTAACAGTTATGTGGCAGATGTATTTTCTATTTCGGAGCGATATCCTAATAATTGAAAGCAGCTATTCATTGCTTTAAGATATAAGACCAGAGCATTTACAGCAAGAAGTTGGAAGTCTGTGTAGAGAATCACAAGAAATGTGAAGCATGGTGGGAGAATTGCAAATGTTAAAATGGTAATCAAAATTTAGTTGCTGAAATCCAGCACTTGAAAAACGCTAGTAGACGTGTAGTGGTTGAAGTGAATTAGCTTAAAGGATTTTATAACTATATACATATATATGTATATAAAATCATTACATAAAATGATAGTGTGTAGCATTGCTATGTTGGTCAGCTAAACTACCCTAGTTGGTCTTTTATGTTATTCAACTAAGGGACTGGACTGCTTTCAGAGGCTATTAAATCGAATCTTTTGGGGCGTCCTTCTCGTGAGTTTGATGAACAGAAGCCCATCGTTATTTTAAAGTACATATGTGGTAACATTATCAAAAGCCTTAAAAACACATGATCTAAAAAGTAGGTCGACAAATTTATGCTAGACCATGTTATTAACATTTCACGCGATATTAATCCAATGAAATTTAACAAAAAACGGACAAATCAGAGCTTTGGGCTCTTTGCACAATTCAGGAAGTGTAGAAGTGCAAATACGGAAGTGCAGCCCATTTCTTCCCTCGGTAGGAGATGTGGTAGTTGCTGCACTAGGTCATTTGATGTACTGTTATTGCCAAGCAATAAAGATGGTTCTCTGTGGAGCACTTTGATAAAGACGGAATGGACTTCTGAAAAATATGACCCGCAGTATAACACAAATGTTGGATTGGAGGTGCCGCACAATACACACTTGCTGTTCATTCTTTTAGACTACTTCGTGAAAAATTACAGGTACCTCAACTTGCAATAATTTGTGAATTCCCGCTTCCGAAAAGCAGAAGATAGTTTTTCATAAGTCAGTATTTTTGATGTCACTAAGCTCTCTTTATTTAGGTAGTATTAGTAAAAACTATATTCCAATTTAGTATTTAACTAAAACTAAGATTATTTCTTGAGCAAGATCTTATAAAACTCCTGATTTCAGGAATCGAATGTTCAAACTAGCATCAAAACTAGACCATGCAGGCAGCCTATGAGAGATTTACCATAACTTGATCTAAGTGTTGCCTTAGAGGGATAGCATCAAAGAATACAATTAATCCTAGCATTGTTTTATTAGAGGATGGTAACTTCTTTGGAGTTTCGTCCGAGAATATTTTGTTGAAAAGCTCTTATGTCCGACGTGGATGTTATCTTGAGACCATTTTGTTGAACATTTGATTGTAATAGAACAAATGACCTGATGGTGTGAAATGAAAATATGTAATGTATCTATTTGAATGCTTACGTTGTTATAAATTTTTGTCATGTTGTTCCTAGGGAGGCTTCTAAACTAAGATTAAGGCATAGAAACTGCAGTTTCTTTAACCCTTTCGAAAATTAAGTACGTGCATATTTAAGTCATTGAATCAAGTCGTTTATCACATTTATGACAAAAGAATGAAACTCCCAATTCATCCAAATTCTAAAATATTATTAAGGTATGCGCACATTTTAAAAATGATTTAGTGATAACTGTCTCTGGTTGAGTTTACTGATTAGATTGACACAGTTATGAAACACTCACGAGTATCAGGCAATCTTGTATGCAAGGAAGAAAACTTTCTATTCTGCTTTTTAAGAATATGATGAGAATCAGATAAAAACCATGAGAGTCAAAGCAAACTCATGAGAACTGAGAACTTCATTATGGTCGAAATTGTCATTGTTTTCCGCTTGTATCAAAATATGTAATCTTGATTGATCAATAAACAACACTACAGACCTACGTTAAGAGGTGGTAAAATAATACGTTGGCCAAAATTTTGAATCAAAAAACGGTATCTGAGTAATGATTTTAGGTAAACATAATCAGTTTCCCAACGTTAAGTCTCTTAAATGGAAAAGATTCTTTATCCATACTATTATTTCAAACATATTCCAAGGCACAAATCACTTAAAGTCTTACTTTTCCATGAGGGAAGCCACTAATGTTCTTTTTTTAGTGCTGTTGGAGATATACTAATTGAATGTATAATAAGTCTATCCTGGAGAAGAAATTTGTCCTAATTTCCCCCCTGAACTTCAGAGTCATTGTTAATTAATTTCACGTAAACGCTGCCAAAGAACGTGTTTAGATTTTATTACTTTTTATTTAACAAAGACTTCTTACCTTCATGTCTACACGTTTTTACAAGCTTAAGAACTCCTTTTCTTAACACGTTCATTATCAAAGATATTTAGGCACCAGTTTTTGAAGTAACTTAATGTACAATAATGAATAAAATGCTTAAATACGTGAGAAAATACATTTAAAAAATAGTGAAATATGGTCCATTACTATGCCTTTTTGAGTACCCTTGTCAGAAAGCAATGCTGCAAACTTCGAAAATATTTTCGCTTACTATGAAAATATAGCGAGATCAGTTCAAAAACCAAAGTGACGTCTCTTTTAGGAGTTCTCTGATATAATCCATCGGTCCTCTTCCCGAAAATAACATAGGGAAATGAAATTTTAGCCGATTGAACTCTGTTTCTCGTACTCCTTACAGACTGCCACATCCAATGCTGCTGTATTTGCTGTGGGTTTCTCAAGTTTCTCAAATCCGCTTCAAGTTCTTGCCAGGACAGATTTAATGGTGTACGTTTAATACTCTGTACAGAGGAGCTTGGTAATTCTACGTCTCGTCTAGGCTTGCCAAGGTCCTTAAATATTCTGAATGTTCAAGTAACCCTTAAGGGATTAATGAACGAAGGAACAACAAATTGGCTGTACTGATCTTGCTCTTGGGAATGAAGTGTCTTGTTTGCCCATGTTTCTTTCGTGAATCTTATCTAGTGAATCATCCTCTAGATTAGAAATACAACACACACAGTAACAACTATTCAACTTCCCGTGAATCTTGAGAAAAATCATGGAAAGGAAAACTGTCATCTCAACTTTTAGGTTGAGTGGAATAGCTGAAGAAGACACTTAACCTTACTTCTTCATTAAGCTTCTTTTTTTGTGTTCTATTTTAAATGCAAATTGAAGGATAGTGAATGAGCATCTCGTAGAGGACAATAAAATTGGTAAAAACAATAATATTCGCTGGCCGGTGCTACGAGTTGAGAAAGTAGTTGCAGGAAAAGCCTGACTTTGTAAAAAATTGAGAAAAAATGTTATATGAAGATCTATACGTAGAACACAATGTTTATAAAAATAGTTAATAAAAAATACTGCATTGCAAGTATTGCTCTGCTAGACACTCGTCTATACGGGAATATTTTAACAGAATGTTTTATTGTGTTGCCCAGACATAACGTTTTTTTTTTCAAAACAAAACGCATTTAAAAAATGACTTTTTATTGCCGCACCCTGTAGAATGACACAGAACGCTGCACTTTAGAAAGAATTCTGACTGAGACATTCTTGTCTGCGAGGTCCATTGCATGCAACGCAGTTTTTGTGAAGGCGCTCACTTGAAATGAGTTGTTTTGTGGCAAAGACTCGCGTGAAATCAGCGAATACCTTTAATTAAACTCTCTTTGTTGCGCTCGAGGTTCCTGTGAATACATCTCTTTTCGAAGGTGTCCGCAAGAACACGCTTCTATTATCAGATGTTTACGGGAAAGACGGATGTTTACTGGAATGCCGGATGTTTACGGAAACGAAGGATGTTTACTGGAACAACGGACGTTTACTGGAACGACAGATGTTTACGGAAACGATGGATGTTTACAGGAACGTGGGAAGTTTACGAAAATGACGAACACTTACATAAATCAGTAGTCACTTTTTTAGAAAGTTGTGTACATAAACACGCATACATACGTACTGTGTGCTTCATTCAGCGTACATACAGTGTATGAGTACAAATATGTCAGCATTAGCGCGATAATTACATTAAAAAAGATAATTGTTTAAGAAGATAATTACCAGAAGATACTAAAAATATGTGTAATTATTACATTTTCACTACAATAAAGTAATGCATATGTAATAAAATGAGTCCTACATTATACAGTAATAATTATTCAACAGTTAATGATTATCAATGTTTTCTACCTAGTTTTCAAATGCCCAAACTCACTCCGATGCATGTGCGTGCTGACAATTAGTATCTGGAAAATTTTCAGTGTTATGGAGAATCTGAAAATTTGCATTTTCGTTCTGAAGATTCAACGAGTTTTATCTCACTGTTTCTTGTGCTTCATGTAAAGAGTTTGAAAATTTTTCTTACTTCAACCCAACGAAAAATACCTGAGACTGAGGAGAAATCGAAATGAATTTCTTCAGTATTTTCTGGCTCGTGTTTATTGCTGAATTTCTGTGGTCCTTAATATTTTAGAGAATGAATTCAATGTATAATTTACTTACTGGTCGTACGTTTCTACCGTCTAAGTTTTCGATTTTTTTAATTTTATAAAAATTAGACACGAGTTTTAGAAATATACACCTCTACCGGCATGAGGTACACTATTAAAGTTCAAATTGACTTAGTAATGTCACGTTTGAACAGTTTGCACAGTCGTTACAAACCTAACTCAACAACATATTAGTTCATATTTAAAAACTACGCGTAGAATCACAATACATCCGAGAAGAAATATTTTATATTGGGGTATAGTTTTTTGTATTTTTGCTCGTATTCAAAAAATGGTTATTTCATGGCGCACCATACACAGTGATATATAAATTTAGTTACAAAGCATACTAGTTTATTCGGCAAATCATGTTCAGACCTTCTCTGATGTGCTGTAGCAAAATGTTTTTTAGGAAACAGCGCTACAACGTGTTTCACAGTACCCACTTTTTGCCATATATTCAGACCATAAGCATTAATTACTGCATGCATTTATCACATTTCCGGAGGCTGAATTTTTCTACTCGCCAAATTACCCCATGGCTTCATCCAGACAACAGTAAAGATCACGAGTTTCCATTTAAATAACTGATGCTCCAGAGGCTTAGCATCATATTCTGTAGATGTAGTCTATGTTTTTTTGATGTAAGGAGTCAAATTGATTACTGGATTCACTCTCTGACTCCTGCTAATTACAGGGCTTTCAGAATTATGAACGCCATTTATCCTTTCACTTAAGCAGTGCTAACGAAGGTCCTGTATCACAAGAATTTTATGAGATAATTCTTGGTAGGCAAAATTTGAGGCAGGTTAGCGATCATGTCGTCGCTGCTAATCGCTAGATTGCGTCATGGACTTGAAAGATGACCGCCAACTTTGAGCTAAGTGTCATACTCGGTAGAGTGGCTAGTGCACTTCTGGGCGGGATTGCTTCTTGTCACAGCGTAGGAATTAGATCTTTTAAATAGAAAACGAAGCTGAAAATTTTACCGTAGTTGTCAGTGTGCTTCAAAGGAGGAGAGCTTTTTGAGATAACTCATGGTTTTATATGCAATATTAAGTTCAAAGAGAAGCTAAATATGATAAAGATGAATAGTTGAAAATAAACATGAATTCTAGAAGTATAATTGATAAATATAAATAATATTAGTTTTCCATTATATGTACCATACATAGTATTAGTAAAAAATTTTCCTTATATTCAACTACATCATAAACCAAGCTGAGCTTATTTGGAGATGAATCAGTTGATAAGCTCTTCATTTAACGTAGATTATCATGCTGATGAAGAAAGATATTTTACAGAATATCATTCACAGCAGGATGTCGTTCAAACAATATTCAAATTCGTGTAGTAAATTTCAGAATCATACTCATTTAATTTTGAACATTTTAAATCCTCTACGTCTTGGAACTGTCACTCATTTCTCACAACTTCCCGTGGAAATTCGCTTGAAGCGTTGAATTTTGATGCGGATGGGAAGAGGTGAGCTGCTGCTCAACTTTTGCTGACACGTCAAAGTTTATTGGACGCTGACGGCGCCAATCAAAAAAGCGAAGGTCTGTTCTTGTTTTCTGGTTGTGAAGAGACTGCATGAAATTGAATATTTGGCAATCGTAATCTAAAGTTAAATTTTTTCTTGAGTTTTGTTCGAAACAGCTTGACTTTCAAGACATAGGTACTAGTGCAATGCCCGTTAACAATTTGTTCCCAAATGAATTAGTTTTGGTCTTGAGAAAAGAATCAGTTTTCCATCGGATGAACAACGTCTTTCTTGCTGTCGAAGTCTTGCTGCTTCTCTCTTATGGTTGGACACGTTTCTATCCATGTTGGCCTTTTTTGCCCGAATGTTATTCTGAAATATCCTCTATTATCTCTTTGAAGCTTTTCAAGAAAATCCCAACTCCGAAAACAATAACTCAATTTCCAAAATCTTTGGCCTTATACGAAATGATTGCCAGGTTACTGGTGAAACTAATTTAAAACATTTCTTTTTGCATTATCAATTAAAAGAGAGCGTCCACTCACGATTATTATCCTAGCATGCATTTCGGTGTGTCTCAATTTTTCGCGGCAGTGTATCCGTGCCATAAAAAATGATGGCAAAAAATATTTATAAATGTTCCTTGAGATAATCTTTCTTTCGCTCTTCTTTTTCGCTCTCGATTCAGTCTTTTTTTCGTTTGAGTGGAGTTTCCATGCCTAAGCTTATTTCAAAGGTAACTTATTTTTTGTGTGACAGTAATAAACACTTAGAACACAGTATTTTTGAGCCGCAATATGCCGCCGAACCCGGTATCCACAACACGGACTCGAGTATATAAGGCTCTGGATCTCTCTAAAATTTTTGAAAAGGACTTATTATAGTACACTTGTACGGCGAAAATGAGTGTATCAATGAACCTATGAACTGAAACCAAGACCGCCAGTGCTAATCTATTCTTCAGAGCGTGACATAAAATCAATTTCCAAAATCTTTGGCCTTATATTAAGTGGTAGCCAGGTTACTGGTCAAACTAATTTAAAACATTTATTTTCGTATTATAAATTAAAAATATCAAAGCATCATGATGAATTTCAATAGAAAAAGGTCCAAAGAAAATTTCTATTTGTAAAAATAAACATTGTGTATTCTGGATACCATAATGCAATTGAAAGGGAATTGAATTGCCACAGAAAAATAATGCAATAGAATGATTTCTTGAATTTCTTAAGCTTTAGCCTTGTTGCCATCAACAGTTATCGATTAAAAGAGTGTGACACACGGATGGACAGACAGACAGACGGACAAAGAGACGGACGCGGCTCTTATTATACAGGGTGTCCCAGAAGTAACTGACCCTTTTGATTTGCTAATAAAACGAAAACTATTAACACTAGGTTATTGAAACTTGTTTTATTCGAAAGAAAACCTTTTTATGGTTTATTAGAAATAGGTTTTGAATATATTGTCTTTTAAATGATGGCCATGGTTGTTTTGACAACTTAGGGTTCGTTTCTTTGTCATTTTCATAACGCTCCTTAGTGTATCAGGCGATAGTTGTCTTATTTCAGAAAAAATGTTGTTTTTAAGTTCTTGCAGATTTGTTGGATTTGTTACATAAACCCTTGACTTCAGATAGCTCCGTAAGAAAAAATCGCATGGGGTAAAATCTGGAGAACGAGGGGGCCCAGGAATGTTACCGAATCGTGAAATCAAATGATTTGGAAAACACTCATTTAATAATGTCATCGTTTCTCTTGCCGTATGGGCCGTGGCTCCATCCTGTTGAAACCAAGTATTGCGTAGGCCATGACTCTCAATTTCAGGAATTAAAAATTCGCTAATCATAGTTCGGTATCTTTCACCATTAACTGTTACTGTTGCGCCATCATTATTTTCAAAAAAGTATGGGCGAAACACATTGGAAGCAGTTATCCCGCACCACACTGTTACACGAAGAGAATACAGCGGCCTTTCTTGAATTTCTCTTGGATTTTCATCGCACCAAATTCTAGAATTATGTCTATTTACATGGCCAGGCTAGTGAAAGTGAGCTTCGCCAGAGAAGATAATGGTTTCGATGAAAGAGGCATCCTCACACAAACGAATAAAAGATTCGGAATAATTAACACGACTGGGATAATCATTAGGCAATAACTGTTGGGTTAATTTGATTTTGTAAGGATATAACTTCAAGTCTTTTTTAAGAATGTGGTGTAATATCGATCGGGAAATGGATAATTGAGGCTTTTTTCTGATGGAGGTTTTAGGGTTATCTGTAACACTTGCAGAAACTCGCTCGATTACAGCTTCAGTTTGAGTTGATTTTAATCTTTCAGATCGTTGTTTATCATTAACATTGCCAGTGTCCGTAAATTTTCGATAAACCGATTTATTTGTGTTCTTCGAAGGACTGGTTGTTGTTCTGAAATAATATCTGTAATCACGTTGCACTTCTGTTGTTGACATTGTCCGTGTGTAGATTTGAAAAATTCTTATTCTCTGTTCTTGGCTGTATGGAGACATGATGAAAATTAAGGGTTTGCAATAAAGGAAAAATCAAATGTCAAGCAAGTTCGTAAATAGGATACCAAGTATCGTATTGTGCCATAAAAAGGTTTTTCTTTCGAATAAAACAAGTTTCAATATCCTAGCGTTAACAGTTTTCGGTTTATTAGCAAATCAAAAGGGTCAGTTACTTCTGGGACACCCTGTAGTATAGATTTGTTCTAGCGTTTCCGTGCTGTAAAGCCTTATTCCTCAATGTTACTTAGGGACCGCCGTCAGAGGTAGGCATTTGAAAAGTACACTACATTTAAATTCTTTCATTGTCTTTATAAATATGTTGAAAAAGGTTCTTCAAAAGTCTCATAATGGCACTTGCTGTCGGTGAGGGGAAATTCTCAACAACTCTATGGAAACATTCACGACACTCTATGAGATTTACAGTAGAGATCGAGTACATTTATAATAACTCTAACAGTTTTGAACACACTATTGGAAATGCTAAATATGTGTGAAAGTCTCTCACTAGCAATAGATTATCAGCAGTTACTTTCAATGGAAGTCTAAAATACAAAAAATGAAATACTCCTGGCCAACAACTGTTCAACATACATTTTTTTCTAGACATAAGAACGCTACTCTGCAGTGTTGCATCACAAAGAGCTTCATTACTGGCCAGTGTTGTTATAGTGACATAACTCTTTGCTGATGCTACGCAAATTTGTACAAAACACGACTTCCAGGACGTGAGAAACAGCTGCTGTTTACTCCGCTTATGTTTACTACATCATAGCTCCTAACAAAAGTTGTATTTTGGCGTCGTAAAATCCAAATTTGCGCAGAAAAGTTTTCGTGTTATTATTAGTTTAATAAGAAGTTTCCCTGGCCTGTCCCAGCCAATTTTTTGTGGGAGGACCTTAAATTCCGACTCTATGTATGCCACAAAACCACGCACTTAACAGAAGGTGAAAAATAACATTTGCTATGAAATAGCAATAGCTCTACTGTCTCCTGTTAACCTGAGAAATGTGATGGAAATAAATGTGAACAAAGCCCAAACTTTTCAAAACAGTGATGACGTTGATTTTAAAGACGTCATATATAAAACCCAGTCGTATTAAATCATACATAAGTTTTTATTTTCAATACAACCTGTTTCTACACCCTACAGTCAGTAATTTTATCTTCGTTAGTAATTTAAAAGGGTCTGTTACTTCTAAAACACCCTGCACTTTATAAGCATCATGGTGTCTTTGAAACCGGAGGAGAGTTTCTTTTTTAATATTTTTACCACGTGTCAAATGGGTGTACGGTAACATTAATGTTCATTATTGTTCTCATAAATAGTAGTCGTCTTCAGGGGGGAAATCCTCCAAGTTTTCTGTTCCCAAATGACTCTGCTCTCTGAACGGGGCTCAAAGTTTACCTTTAAATTGTAAAATAAATAGGAACACAGTTTTCGATATCTCCCCTCTGCTCTATTTGGACAAGTGAATGAATTATTCATATTTATGTAAATGAACCCTCAACACAAACAACCAATTCCCTCAGACATCACTAGTAATGACAGAAATCTTTGGCTTAGTCTCGCCCTCCTTTGCGAAAATAATAGCTCACCGAAAAAATGTCAAATTTTATTTCCTTTTTGTTTAAAAACATTCTCTCACCACAATATTCCTCAGAGCGTCCAGCATACCTTGTGCATATAATATTAAGGAAAATTCTTTATAAAAAGGAAATTGCTTTGAAAATAAAATGGAAAAATATGTGATAATTTTGTTCAATTTGTAAATGAATGTCACTCAGAGTTCAGTCAATACGCTCTAAATGTGAGTCACATTCTTTTCATTGAAAAAATTTTAAGCCACAGAAAAAAGTGGTATTCAAGGACGGTCTTTTGGATGAGCCACTTATTCAGCTTTCGTGTCACATTAGTTGGTTTAGTAAAAACGAAATAAAGGACAGAAAGATGGGTCCGGTATTTATTCCTGATCTAATGTTTTGAAAGAAGGTTGGCCTCCTTGTATTGCATATAATGAACAGCTTTTTTGTCTACTTCTTCGTGTTTGATATCTAAGTTCGAAAATATTGTTATAACGCTGGAAAAAACATAGAATAATAGTGATAGTTTTGATGATGTATAGGTATAAATGTGTTGTGCCTCTGCTGAAAAAAATAAGTAGAACACATGTGTATTATTGGAAATCTAAATACAATAACGTTCATGTAGAACTGAATGGAGTTGTACAATTGTTATTTTTATTCACAATTTTAAAATTGCATTAAAATTTTTACCCTCTTTCGAAGAACCCAACAGAAAAAAAACTCAAGAGTTTTCTTCGTTCATAAATAGTTACGAAAGAACTACTATATTTGTTTATTTTCCTATAGTGAAAGAAACACGGCGTAAGAATTTCTAGTGCATCAATTGCAAGTACTTACTTCTGTTAGAATTTCAGCGAGTTTTCTTTTTCAGATGATAATTTAGGAATGTGTTGAGTGGATTACGCTCTAATCTTACCTAGAGAACAACATTTTCAGCAATTTCGGGCATCCAGAAACTCATTAGGTGTCCATAATTGAAGTGCCAGTCTATCTGCCGATGAAAATTCTCTCAATAATGCGATACTAGGACAGAATTAAAGGCCGTGCCCTTGATTTTGTTATCCTAATTCGATGAGAGACTAACGTGAAGCAGAAATGGAATTTCTTTTTTGCTAGACAAAACGAGGAGTCAGCTTTGAACGTGTAGAATATGTTACATGAATCATTTTTTTGATTTGTGAAATGATGTATTTTCAATTCGACGAATGTTTTTAGTGATATAAAAATGGAATTTGCTTTCGCTAGTTAGGAGATAAAAGTGGCCTCCCGGGTAAAATGAACATTAGGTGTTCAATTTTGTCCATGATTTGCTGACTGGATACAGAAATACTGCAAGTAATTTAACTTAATCTTAATATTGCAAAAAGTACAGCATTGAAAATAAATTTCAAGTTACTTTTTTGGTGAATTGTCCCTACAAAACTATTTCATGATTGAACGAGAAACATGTCAGTACACCAAGTTCAAGGTGGCCGCTTCACGGTCACCGGACGCGAACCATAGATAAGACCGAGTATATATAGCAAGGTCGCCCATAGTTTTGGGTTCCCTACAGTCGCTACCATTTGACTCACCCGTGTCAGGTGTGTAACACCCTTACAGATTGGGAGCGTGCCTCACATGCACCTTTCTATACAACTTCTGCTCAAAAAAAATGCTGGACACCGTGGGACACTTTTGCTGCACTTTATACTTATTTTTGAAGTTCACTCAGTCTTGGAAATATTATATTACGGCTCTCATTGTTCACATAGCTCTGGCAATGTCATGTTTCTCATTGTTCACACAGCTCTGGAAATATCACGATTCTCATCGTTCACAGAGCTCTGGAAATATCACGATTCTCATTGTTCACACAGCTCTGGAAATATTATGCCGTACTCACTACTGTACCAGATACATGGGGTATTCAAATACTCACAAATTGGTACAGACCTGCATATCTGCACCCGTTGAACGGTTGATCACGCCAATCCCCATACTGGCCACCAATTCTGTCAGGCTCCCGGTGACAGCGATTATCGTCGATTATCTTTATAGTGGATCCACTTGTCTCCTTGTTACTGCGTATATTCTCTTTATTCCGTTTATCTCCTTTCTCTGATATATATATATATATATATATATATATATATATATATATATATATATATATATATATTCTGCTGGTACAGTAAGGCAATGAAACGTTATTCCAGAGGTTGCTTTATTCTCTCCAATCCGTAAGGGTGTTACACAACTGACACAGGTGAGTCAAATGGTAGCGACTGTAGGGAACCCAAAACTATGGGCGACCTTGCTATATACATATACTCGGTCTTATCTATGGCTCGCGTCCGGTGACCGTGAAGCGGCCACCTTGAACTTGGTGTACTGACACAAATAGATAAAGCTTTAGTTTCAGGAAATTGATATTTACCTCTGACGTCTCAATAAATGCTGTGACCTTCTTAATCCTGATAGACTGCGATAAACATTATGAACTCACCTCCACGTCACTTATTCACTAATTTTGACCAACTGGTCAGGATGGAAAAGTCTTTAAGTTCTCAAAAAGCTAGGGCTAGAACGTTGTTAGTAACTTTCACTCTTCATTGTGTTCTTTGATCAGAGAAAGTGAAGTCAAGAGGGAAAGACTAGTAGTGTTGGTCTGAATACTGAATGATTCTTTCAACCTGCATCTTCAAAGGTATCTTACTTATTGCTCTTCCTATATTTCTTATCTGGCTGACTGAGTTCGTTCTGTACCTGATCTATATTGAGTTGTAAACCTGTATATTTAATGTAGCTCTTTCACCTACTCATTATGCGAATTAGCTGAAGGAGGCACTGAAATATCTCTCTTGAGATTAGTATTGCGAAGAATTTTCTAATTCAGCACAGATTAATTTCCATGAAAAAATACCATTAACGACATTTTTCATGATTCAAGAATTAAACGTTCGAATATACTCCGAAAACCTTTTTTGCAGTTTTCATGAATTGATTTTAAATTCAGCCAAATTTTGCAGATGCACTAATATTTTTTGGAAGAATAAGCTGCTTTTCCAGAATTTCGGCTCTCAAAAAATGGACAGTTTTACACAAGCAAGATTTTTTACTTATGACGAGCAGCAAATGAAAATAAGCTGAGGAAAGCGTTTCTTAATGCAGCGAGTATTGTGTTTAGAACAGAAAAATAAGACTAGTTATGAGTTTTTCGGATCTTGCCAGAATCAAAAGCATATAATCCTTGTAGCTCTTTCTCAAACTTTCATTCGTTGATGATTCAAAATAAAACAAAAACAGAAAATTTACATATATTCTGTAAAATATGAAAAGAATCAGTTCTGTGGGTGTGTTTTGAGGACTTAATTAAATTTTACAAATTAAGTTACTTGATTTGCATGAAGCTTCGGCTACAACGTAAAAGAATAATTTGTAAGCCAAATTTAAAGTATTTGATTATTAATTTTCCCTCGCCAACTGTAATTAATCCCAACACTGCACTCGGCTGTAAGTGCAAACTTTACCTAAATTTTTAAACCAAAAATACATGCTGTTTTGAGTCATATAATCTTTTTTGTGCAGGTATTACCTAATTCAATATTACAAAGTATACGAATATTGGACTTTTGTTTGCAGTGCGTAAGAAATTGTTTTATGATTGAAGAATGTGAAATGAAAATGTATAACAAGAATTAATATTGAACATTGCTTGCCAGAGTAGGAAACCATTCATAGTACTTCATGTTTTATAAATTTTACGCGCAAATACAAATGAAAATTAGGGTGCTAAATAGAAACATAGTGCAGAACACAATCAGGTGTACAGTACAGTCATCAGTAAATATAAACAACAATAAACGTCTAATGTCGCAAATTTCGGTTTTGAGTATTTGCTTATTTCTAGAATGACGATTAAATATAGGAAACATGAGTAGAAGAGATAAAAACATCTTGTACTGATCATAATAAAACAACTTTTCGGGGAATAAAATTTTTGAGAGGAAGACACTTGCAATTTTGACATCGTTTTGTTTGATCACGTTTGGTATATTTTTAGTTTCACTTAACTACATCAATTTATTGCACCTTAAATTTTTTCATCAATTAGGAACCAAATCCTGGAATTTGTCATAACGTTAAGACTTATCATTCCCCCGTACATTAATCTTTTTCCCAATGAATTTAGCTTCTTTATAAGTACAGCGATTTTTGCCTTAAAACAATTGATGAGACTGCGTAATTTAGCTTTATATTTCAAAAGGCTTGCATATAAATGCCACAAGCGTTTATGTTAAAAGTAATGAAACTAAGCGCACAAGTTTCATTTTATATACATATACACATGTATCAAACAAGTAGAATAAATGTAGATAACTCACAGTATGTACGTAGATATTCTCATCCTTTGTTCGACGAATGGAGGTCTTTATTTATAAAAACGCTGCACTTTACGGAATAATTTATCAAAGTTTCTCATCCCTTTTCTAATAATATTTTAAATTTGAAGTGGAACAACGTCAGCAGAACAACATTTATCAATCATAGAAAGTGAAAAAATGTAACTACTGCACTTATGAGAAATGATACCAAATAAATTCACAATTAAGCTGGAAAACATACTCTAAACATGGTTCACAAATAGTGTGACAGCGTGAAATTATGAAAACAATTTAACTCAATTTGCATACCATAGGTGAACTTATACATATTAAATGAATGATTGATTGAATCTTTTCCAAGTTAGGATCATTTCCTGAAAATCTAAAATTACACAAAAAGGCAATAGCACTTCCGTGAAACCAGCATTTAACTTCAAGATTCACATTTGAACCTCTTCATACACCAAAGTTTTCCTGAACTTTTCAAATTTTCGGCAAAAGATTTCGACGAAGATAAAGCTACATAACAAGTGACTTAGAAATCGATAGAGCCTGCATTTGACTTCACTAATCACAACTACAAATATTCCTTGATGCATAAGAGTCGTCCTAAGTTGTTTGTAATTTACGGTAACATCTAACATTTGTCACTCTCAAACGAAGGCCTCAAATCATGCAGTTTTTACAGAACTCGGCGCTGAATTTTGTGGCAGCTACAGCGGATACGTCGTAATTAACTGAACAAATTTGAAAATTTAGCAGAATCCGTCTCAAAAATATCTGCGAAATCAGCGAAGTTATTATTGCAGCCAATAACTTCTCAAATTCACTGCATTTGACCATATATTGGGCGTCCCATTACTGATAACACTAGTAAGAGTGTCCGAATTCAAAAATGGGAACGAATATCAATTTGATTCTTTCAAGATTATGTATTTCATTGATAAGGTGAGGTTGCATGCTATGTTATATGAAAGGTATCTGTGTTGCCGTTTCCAGGGTATGTGCTAAAACTAAATATTTCCCGAGCTAAAAAAATACAATTGGCTGAAAAGCATCTAACAGTGAATAAAAGTAAATACATTTACAAGAATCTTCATCTATCTATAGTATATAAAAAAGTTGTCGTATAAACATTTATATATCTATGTACATTTTTTATGTCTCCCCCCACTGTTGAATTAGAAAGAATAATTAATTTTTAACAAGCCATTACTAAGGAGCCGAAATAAAATTTTAATTTTAGGGTAGGTAGTGACTTCTCAATGGAACGGGTGTACATGTATTTTAAGCAATATGTTTTGAAAACCAAAGGCACCTGATTACTATGCCTACTATTACTAAATACATGATTAATTTTAGTTTTTAGTGTTATTTCCCATAAATTTTGAAGCTTCATTAGGAAAACAAAGTTGGATCATACACACAAAGAGAAATTGATTATATAACACATGAATTAATAATCAGGGCCAAATTCATATTCTAATACAATAATATACAAGGAACATGGGGAATTAGTACGTTCCTATTTGAAATATTCCACTGATATTAAAAACTTCTTTCGTCCAACAAGAATAATAAAACTATTCCTAGCCAAAATCTTCTGAGCCCGCACATCTATTTTATTTGTTTTGGCTTATCATTTCCGGATACTAAAGACAACAAACTGTCAAAATTCAATTGCCTCAATTGTCAGAAGCCAAAACTCTGAGCCTAAAACAAGAAGCTCATTCGTCTTAAATTCAGTTATGCGTAGCCATGCTACTGTCATTGCAAAAGATTATATCAAACAAAGACCAAAACCTCTCGCTGCCAAAACTTTGCATTCAGCTCACACGAGTGCCTCTTTGTATCTCAAGAATTGCAAGGATGATTGCATGGACTGCGGTGGAGTAGCTCGCCTGGAATGAACAGTTTCTATTGCTTTGAAATATTCCTTTTTATATCAAACCAAAACTATCTAAAAGAGCGCACTTCTTCATCTAATACAAGCTTCGTTCGTATACAAGGAAAATTATGAAGTAAATTTTAAGCCCGAAACGTTAGAGTGGAGTTTTTTTACTTCTCTAAATGGCCTTAAACTGTGAAATTTTCCCCACATGCTTTCATGTAGAACTTGACCGAGTTGTATCAGGATATAATTTGTGAAACGTCTGCTGAAAATGAATATCATTTGTCATCATAACAAACTAATTTAATTGTTTTCAAATGACTTCGTAATATAAATGTTTTTAAAAATAATATTGCGTAATTTCAGGCAAAGAAATCATTCATGGAAGAAATTAGAATTTTTTTCTCAGTAACTCGATGTGACGATGTCTGCACCTTTGTCTGTTTAGCTTGTTACATAAATGCATATAAAAGCACATATGACAGCTATCAACGTACACTAACCGTGACCAGACGTGAAAAAAATTACACTAAATAAATAAAAAAGATAATAATTCATTCGTCATTCAGATGATGGTAAATCATTCGTGATTTAATACAATACACAAATTAATATAAAATGTATCATAATTTTTTATTTAAAATGAGCTGAGAATTAATATGAAATACTCCACATTTGTTTTTTATTTAATATGGAATTCAAATTAATATGGAAGATTTCACATTATTTCATCATTCAATGTGAATTGTAAAATATTATGAAACATTTCGAATTAATACGATTACACGTGACACCACTGCCAAGATTCAGCGAGAACGACAAAACTGCATTATTTTCTTCATTAAAACTGTCTCACGTTATAGACATCCTTCCCACAAACAGGCAAGCCAAATTTCCCAAAACCTTCAATTCTCACCAACCTCATTTGCAAATGTAGCTCCCTGCGTAGCTGTGGTGCCAGCAACTCCATTACAGTACCCGTAAAAAGGCCCTAACCGTAATTACGATCCAGATTCCTTTTGCAAAAACTCCCCAGGTCTCAATGAACTGAATTAAAAAGCATGTGAGTTGCAACGTGTTACCAATGTGATGATAAGAGCTTCATTTTATAACTTAATTCCGGAAAAACAAGCGCTAGCAATTGTTGGCATGTGTCATTTGTGTCTTAGTTGCTGAATTTCTTCGAAATATTGAATTATCAACACTATGTAATACAACGCCAGGTGTCTCCTTAAATAAATAAATTTATATATTTTTTAGCATGATTTTTCCTATGTTATTACAATGGGATTCTCCCTTAAATACTGTTAGTCAAATCCGTACACTTTCGGGTGGATAGATTCTTAACCTCTAGAGTTAAATCCGTAGACTTTCTGATTAGGTCTAAAAATCTGTTGCTTTAAGTTCTTCTTTCAAATGCATATATTAAAACTTGTTATTTTTAACGGGCATGCACACTAATAAAAAATAAATACGAGTGGATGTATCTTCCGTGTGTCACGAAAACCAAGAGAATTTGCATTTCACATTCGAATATGAAATAATTATATAATTTTAACATGGATTGGAGGTACGAAATGATTGAAAACAGATAAACAGCAATAAAATGTGCAAACACCAAGCATGAATTATACAAAGGCAAAATACAAGAAGCAAATATGCATGAAAGTATTAGTTATTCTTGAATGAAATATAACTAAAATATCATTACTAAAACTTGGACAGAATAGATTCTGAATAACAAAAAATTAAAATCCCGATATCTGGGTTGAAATCACATTTACAACAATTCCATTCATGCACCAGACTTTATGCAATTGAAATTATTAGACTGAAGCTCTACATCTGTGCGGAGCTGACTTTTCTTTTCCCAGGTTGTCTCAAGTATTAAATAGCCCTTGGTGACGGTTGTGTGATGTAAAAACCAGTATAACTTAAAACGAATGATTGAAAATTTTACTTGAAAGTCATAATATATTAGGTTGTGAAAAAAATAATGGCCGCTCGAAGGTCTGATGTTTGAAAAGTAATTTAACACAATTTTTTTAGTTTATTTTCGATGAACCTTGGCATGGATCACAATTAATGTGTGCTCATTAATATTTTGTAACTTCTTTTTAGACAGAACATTATTTTGAAGGATAGAATCCCTCCATGATGAACATGACAAAATATGACCTTCGTCTACTTATTTTGCACGAGTTCGAACTTGGGCACAAC
Source organism: Trinorchestia longiramus (assembly GCA_006783055.1). NCBI lineage: Eukaryota > Metazoa > Arthropoda > Malacostraca > Amphipoda > Talitridae > Trinorchestia > Trinorchestia longiramus. Next base: position 32,736 of record VCRD01000061.1, read on the forward strand.
GCCTCCGAAGCTTCTGCCAATATCAACCGAGCATGGGGAGAAGAGTCCACAAGGGATCGGACAGTACGAAGGTGGTTCGGGAAATTCCGGAGTGGTGATGAGAGCCTTAAAGATGAAGAGGGTAGGGGACGTTTGGATAGTCTCGAGAACGAGCAATTGCATGCGGTTGTTGAGCAAAATCCACGTCAAAGTGTTAGAGAAATGTCTCAGACACTTGGTGTCAGTATTGCAACAGTCTTGCGCCATTTGAAGATTATTGGAAAGGTGAAAAAGCTCGATAAATGGGTTCCTCATGAGCTCAATGAGAATCAAAAGCTTAGGCGTTTTGAAGTGTGCTCAATGCTCAATGCTCTCTCTGTGCAACACCAACGATCCCTTTCTTGACCGAATTGTCACTTGTGACGAAAAGTGGGTCCTTTATGATAACGGTAAACGATCAGGTCAATGGCTCGATCGTGATGAGCCCCCCAAACACTTCCCAAAGCCAATGTTGCACCAGAAAAAGATTATGATGACTGTCTGGTGGTCTGCAATAGGTGTTATTCACTACAGTTTTTTGGGAGTCAATGAGACCATTAATGCAGAGAGATACTGCAATGATCTCATTGTTATGCATGCTCGATTGAGCGAAAAGAGACCGGCATTAGTGAATCTACGTGGTCCATTTCTGCTCCACGATAACGCGCGACCACATGTTGCAAGAATGACCGTCCAGAAACTCACAGAACTGGGATACGAGACTTTACCACATTCTCCATATTCTCCAGATCTTCCACCTACTGATTATCATTTATTCAAGCACTTAAGCATATTTTTGGATGGTAAAACTCTTAGGTCTAACAAGAGGTGGAAACGACCTTCAAAGATTTTGTTGCATCATAGCCATTAACTTTTTATCAACAAGGGATAAATAATCTCGTAGTCCGATGGCAGAGATGCATAGCTGCTCAGGGTTCATATTTTGACTAAGTTTAACATCTCTATTATTCATTTACTAAGGATTAAATGAATGCTTCTGAAATCGGCCATTATTTTTGTTATAACCTAATAATAAGGTAATAGAAATGAGCCTTTTGGTCCATTCTTAGGCTGCTACCCAAGTCCCATATCGTCTGACGTAAAGGCATCAATCACGCACATGCACCTCATTTGTGCGTAGATATTTCAGCCACCTGCACACACCTTAATTACTTTCAAGCATTTCAGTCATGGAAACACAACACAAACATACATGATGTTCCCACAATTTCTCGTACCCATTGAATTCTATCATTGGTCTCAATTCTTCCACAGCCTCTAATCTTTTATAGGTTTCAACATTTTTGCATATTCCAAGCATACGTAAGTTCCAACCTTTCAGCAGGCTCCAATCTTTTCACTGGTTCTAGCGCTTTCACATGTTTAAACCCTTGCACAGGTTTTAATTGATTTTCCAGAGGAAATTGGAAACCTGTCACTGAGCACAAGCTTTTAGTTCACTACCAGATCCTAACAAAAAATATACAAAATAAGCAGTGTTGGGGAAAATGTTCATGACTTTGCCTCACCTAAATTGCGCAGTGAATAAATTTCAAGGATTAAACTTGAAAATTTCATTCAGTAAAGTGAAATGCGAAGGTCGAAGGATATAAAAAGTCAACTCTGAATTTCATTCTGAAAGCAAATTACAGCTTCAGAACAATTATTTTGTAATTGGTTCAGAATGTTAGAGCAGTTAGTCGGTAATTTTTTCTAAATTTTAGAGTTTTAATCTATTATTTGTTTGAAAAAAATACAGCAATAATTTGGTCAGTAGTTCAAAACTTTAGAACAATTATTCTGTAATTAGTTTCAAACTTCAGAGCAGTTCTGATATTAGCTCAAAACCTTAGTGCAAATATTATATATTTAGTTGCAAGCTTAAGAGCAATCTAACGCTAGATCATAACATCAGAGCAATTCTAATATTAGTTCAAAACTTCAGAGCAATTCTAATACTAGCTCAAAACTTCAGAGCAGTTCTGATATCAGCACAAAACTTCAGAGCGATTTTTTGTAATGGATTGAAAACTTAAGAGCAATCCTGAAAATAGTTCAAACTTGAGAGTAAGGTCAGAGAAACACGTCCCTTTTTCCCTTTTGTTCACTAATAATGTTATTTTGCGTTGCAGTATCACTGATACACGAGGCAAGCACAAAATGAGATCATTGCTAAGATAAACGAGCGACGATTTAGAAAGATTCGTAGGGATCTTTTTGACATGAGCAATACTGAAAGTAAGGCAAAGAATAAATGGAACGCAAATCATGACACATGGACGAGCCTGTTATGCTAACGCCGTCTTGGTTTATGCAGAGAATGCATGACAAACTTAAGGCTAACAAGTGAGAAAATAGGTAGAACCTCGTGCAAGTTAGAGTTCACTTTATATTCCCATTCGCACTCACTAGTCCGAACATCATGCAAATAGTTCAAACTAAACATTGTTGAATCAAGACCATGTTGCTTTCAGTAAGAAGTAGTGTGATTTCCCTAGCATCGTAGGAAATAGCAAATACGAATTTCATTGACTGACATTTACTCAAGCCTCCAATGTACTTCATTTCCTTATTCCCATGTTGAAGCTAAACTGATCACAATTTTACTGAAAGTACCAAGTGTGAATGAAGAGTTATTATATGGAATGCTGAGACCATGTTGCGGCATTTACTTCCGTCGAATTCAGTAACAAAATTCTGGTTACGTTTCATAGTTACATAGCTCATTCATTCCTTCACTATATATTGTTCATTGTTCGTGAATTTTTACATCGACTTTGGTACTTTTATTTCATTTTATCTTTCTGTAGTAAAATAATCCATAGTCGGAATAATAAAATTCTTGTTTAGTAACGAATAGTTATAACATCCAATCTAAAGTAATTTTGACGGTAACACCATCGTCGAACACATTAAGCAAATTCCTTTTCGGCGAGGTATCATAGCTACATGGGACATTCATTTCTTCACAAATTTCTCCTTCATGAATTTTTACTACGACTTTGCTTGACTTTTTCCCTCCATCAATTTTCTTTATTGATTTGAAGGTCCCAGAATTGCGATAGCACTTCATTAGGAACGTAAAGTCCATTCCACGGTGAAGATGTCACGTTAAGTGAGGGTGCTCTAAGGACCAGGATAGCCAGAGCCTAAATGACGGCTGTAAATGGCACTGAACCCGTAATTTTATTGCCTATTTGCCCTCATATGATCCTCATGTGCTTCATTGGACGACAGAGCTCCATGATTGTCTTCTCGAACAAATGAACAGCTTCTTTTCTACCTGAATCTAGATAATGTCGTTGCTACGGATTGTCTTGCTTCTGAATCGTTTTCGAATTACAGACTGAGACTATCAGTATTACAATCTTTTATACACAGGCTGCCCCACACAAACTAAACCAACTGTTTCAATGCTAATAACTTACCAACTAATTGTCCGATATACACACATGTATATGCACTACTTTTCAGTCGATGATGAAGATGTTCTTTGCTTAAAAACTCGTATAAAAGGTGTTTTCATCAACACAACCCATGTTGTAGCTACAGAAAATCTTTGAGCATCCAAAGAAAATTTAGATAAATAATGATATGAAATGATGATGAATTTCATTGAAATTGTTTTGCATCATTAACAAAAACAGAATCAACTGCTTAGGAAATTTTTATGTTACTTATTACAACTGTTCTAGGTTCGATTTTTTTATGGGACTCCTTGTATAAATGGTCATTTATTTGTATGCACATTAATATTGTTATTATCATTATGATTAATACTATTATTAACATCATTATTATTATCAATATTATCATTTGAGTGTAAAACAGTTTATTACTGGTATCCTTTAGCCGGTCTTCTGTTCTAGGCTATCTCCTGAAGCCTAAGGATTAAACCACACAAATCTGACTAGTTTATTTCCCTTTATGTAATCAGGTAAAAACACACATTCACTGCATACAAAACATACAATCAGGTAGAAACACACATTCACTGCACACAAAGATTTAATCAGGTAGAAACACACATTCACTGCACACAAAGATTTAATCAGGTAGAAACACACATTCACTGCATGCAAAACATACGTACAATCAGGTAGAAACACACATTCACTGCACACAAAGATTAATTCAGGTAGAAACACACATTCACTGCACACAAAGATTTAATCAGGTAGAAACACACATTCACTGTAATGTCTGCTTAGAACATTCACAATATATATTCAGCAGTGGAAATGCTGAGCTCCTAATGACGCTTTCATGCATATTCAGCAGCTGTGCAACAGCTCGGCTCTCACAGGATAAACTTCGACACGCTTGTTTGAATGCCTTGATCCCACTCGTGCTTAGCATGCAAGGCTTAATTTAGAGTGCTAGTTACTGGCCAGTATTACTTAAAGTACTAGTTACTGGCCATTATCACTTAAAGTGCTAGTTACTGGCCATTATCACCTAAAGTGCTTGTTACTGACAATTATCACTTACAGTGCTAGTTACTGGCCATTATCACTTAAAGTGCTAGTTACTGGCCATTATCCCTCAAAGTGCTAGTTACTGGCCATTATCACTTAAAGTGCTAGTTACTGGCCATTATCACCTAAAGTGCTTGTTACTGACAATTATCACTTAAAGTGCTAGTTACTGACCATTATCACTTAGAGTACTAGTTACAGACCATTATCACATACAGTGCCACTTACTGACCGTTATCACTTAGAGTGCTAGTTACGATCTCGATTACTTAGTTACTGAGTTTCATCATTCAGAATGATAGTTCACGATCTCCATCGCTTAGTTACTGATCCTTATCCCTTAGTTGATGATCTTCATCAGGCAGTTACTGATTTTCATCACCTAGAATACTATTTACCTAGTATTATCTCTTAAAGTGATGGTTAGAGTTTTCCATCTCTTAGAATAGTAGTTTAGGCTCTCCATCTATTGTATTACTAATTACTCATCTCTATCACTTGGGATGGTAGTTACCGATGTTTGTCTCTTTGAGTACTAGTTACTGACCTCCATTTCTTCGAATACTAGTTACTGACCTCTATTTCTTCGAATACTAGTTACTGACTTCCATTTTTTGGTATACTAGTTACTGACCTCCATTTCTTGGAATACTAGTTACTGACCTCCATTTCTTGAAATACTAGTTACTGACCTCCATTTCTTGGAATACTACTGACCTCCATTTCTTGGAATACTAGTTACTGACCTCTATTTATTTGAATACTAGTTACTGACCTCTATTTCTTGGAATACTAGTTACTGACCTCCATTTCTTGGAATACTACTGACCTCCATTTCTTGGAATACTAGTTACTGACCTCTATTTATTCGAATACTAGTTACTGACCTCTATTTCTTGGAATACTAGTTACTGACCTCTATTTCTTGGAATACTAGTTACTGACCTCTATTTCTTAGAATACTAGTTACTGACCTCCATCACTGAGAGTTCTAGTAAACGAATAATATGTTTGTTCTCCACCTCAGTGTACAAGATGGGAGAACGTCAACATCATTATTTATTAATTAAAAATTAATTACTAGGAATATATTCTGTCAATTTGTAAGTTTTATATAAGCAAAATGACAAGACTGAGCGGGAAATACTTTCATAACGAATCACATTTATTCTTCTACTCTATAAATTTACAACCAAGGTTACTTATTTTGTTTCATCACTGAGATCGTAAAAATCAAGGGTTAGTTCACCAATATATGATTTCCAATACAAATTAAACACAATTCCGTGTTTTATCATGTTTATTCGTGCATTATGAAACCATAAAGGTTTATATTAAAAACGAAGCATTATTGCAAGATATGATCGTGGTGTGTTTATTCGTATTATATGGTTATCGTATCATGACTTTAATTTTTTTTGGCTGTAGTGGAGAAGAAAGGATTGTTTTTTGGACCGAGGGGAAAGAAAAATCATTTATTGTGTGATAGGCCAAAAAAGGAAAACTTTTTGGGCTACGGAAAGAAAAGACTAAAAATTGTTTGGGTAAAGGGAAAAGAGGAGTGATGTTGTGGGTGAAAGGGAGAATTTTTGGGAGAAGTCGAGCGAGAAAGAAGACGAGGGAGACGAAGGGAAAGGAGAGAGGGAAAAGAGGGAAAGAGGGGAAAGAGGGGAA